>MJUT01058120.1:137266-174914 GCA_002080005.1 Gigantidas platifrons
TACCTTGTAGTCGTTGATTAACATGATGATAATAAACATTGTATATAAATTTTATGTAAGAGTATCTAGTTAATCCATAGATTTTGTATAGTGTGTGCTTTTAGTACAAATATCTGACCTACAATATATTATGCTATAATTTATTTAGTCGGTTTGTTTTCCTTTCTTTTGTTTTTGTTTGTTTGTTTGTTTGTTTCTATTTTTTTTTAAATAAAACATGAACTTTACTCTTTGAGTTATCACGACTGTCATATTACAACATACCGCGATCGTATGGTAGTTGGATGTGCGTATAAACATGTACCTTTATAATCAATGTATATAACCACTAATATTTTTAGATAGATTCCTTCTCATAACAAGGTGTACACGACTCAATATATGCGATAAAGTTTGTTAGTTACTTTTGGCAGATCAGTGGTTTTCATGGTTACTCCGATTTCCTGCAATAAATGGTCCGCCATGACATATTTAAAAAAATCAATAATCCATCATGGATGTATTAAACTTCCACTCTCTTACACAGAGTTATCGAACCTTATACCCCCATAATGCCTCTGTCAACGTCTCAACATTTGCCATCTTGATTCTTGTCAAACTAAAACTAAATTCATCCGAACGAAAAACTCAGTAATATAGTCTCCTAAGACCAAATTTCAAACATTTATCTATTTATCTTACAGCTAGGAGCCGTCATAGTTATTATCGTATGGTAGTTGGATTTACAACTACCTATGAAATCAGTCATTCAGTGTCTGTCACCACTAACGTTGTGAATTCGAATCCCACTCAGATGAGGTGTACTCCATACAAAATTGTCTGATAAAGTTTGTCAGTGACATGCGGCAGGTCGGCGGTTTTCTCCGGGTACTCTGATTACATCCACCAATAACAAGTTTTCACTGATTACTTCGCTACAGTACGCCATGAAAATTATCAGTATTCTAAACTATTTCAAAGTCGGAACGAAATAGCATTCGGACAATGTTAATTTCATATCCGTTCCGATTAATTCTGCTTTATATTGTGAGTCTTGCGCGAAATTTGAAATGAGTCGGAACGAGTTTAATGAGTGAGTGTAATGATCGATAATTCTGTCTAAGAAATTGATAAGCTGTATAAGGACCGATAACTCTTTGTAAGGGACCGACCATTTAACTTGCAGGGGGAGGGGGGGGGGTATGGTTTTTTGTTCGTTCAGAAAAACATTTTCGGACAACACTAGAGTTAGAATATTATTTTTTTTGTCGCGTTTGCGCGAAATTTGTTTCCAAAATATAACATTAGGTTATATGACAAAAACTCTGGATCAGATTATTTTTTTTTCCTTCACCAAAATCAGAATATTTTTTTCAGCAACATTGGGAATCAGAATATTTTTTTAGGAAAAAACTATAAACCCCCGCCCCCTTTTCAAGTTAAATGGTCGTTCCCTAAGAGACTGAAAATTGAGTTCACAATCCACTTCAGACAATAAACAAACCTATAGTCTGTATCAAAATCTTATGAATCTTCTCCACTTGTCTCTCACATGGGTGCATCCACAACAATGGAAGACGACATATTTCACGACAAAGCTTCCGATCTGCATTAAAGATATCAAATAAGTAGGCCATTTGCACAATTTGACTCTAAAATAATACATGTTTTAACATTGTCTTATATGAGTTATTTCCTTTACCAAGGCTAATTTAATTGTTTCGGTTCCATTCAAGAGCTATAGAAAGTGACAAATAATTTGAGAATAATTTTCTTAAAATCTGCAAATAATTTAATTCACAAGGTGCTATAACATTTAAATTTTGTACAGAGAATGAGACAAATGTAAATGCTATTTTCTTTTAACTTTGCATGAAATGAACATTTTTGTCCATATTCAAAGGGAAATAACTACTACAAAAACGTGAAAAAAATATAATTTTAAAATAAATTCGAATATGTGTAAATGGTCTATTGTCACGAGATTTTGTACATATATCAGAGGTTTTGGGTAGATATGATTATATTGGTTAAGATCCTGTCACGTGAAATTCTGGTAATTTTGATATTGTCTGATTAAAAATTATATTGACCCTTTTTCACTTTCGCTTACCTATTATGTAATAAAACAATTCATCAAATCAAGGATTTGTATAGTAGTATAGTACTATACAAATCCTTGATCAAATGTATCGGTCAATATGAGCTTTTATGGACCTAAGTGTCCTATACTGACATCAGTGCAATATCAATTTTTTAGGTCCATAAAACTCATATCCACCTCTACAAAACAGTAAACACTGCATTAAGCGTATGATATTGACAAAACAGAAATATATCGACCTTATAAAAGGCTACAATTGTTATATTATTAACCAAAGTAACAATGCGATAAGGCAATGTAATCTGCAATTTACTTTTTAGAAATTTGCAACCTATGCAGTCTGCTATTTTTAAATGCAAGCTTTGTTAATACAAGGCATCACGTGACATAGTGTCTGCAAATCAGCTTGACAGAAATACATTAGATTAATAATATAACTAGGTTTTAAATGAAGTAACTGCACTCGTATTAAAATTGTCTAACAAACAAAACAAAAACAGTTCTTCAAGAAAAGTTGAAATTGTTTTTAAAATTTTCAAAACATGAAGACGCCACGGCGAGCATTCTGTGTTGATTGGTTTAAGGTATGTACATCAATGACGGCATCAAGATTCGTACAATCTGTAATACATCCATAGACTATAATATTCCATGGTTCTCTAGAGAATGTTTGTAACTAGATTAACACGACGGGTGCCACTAGTAGATCAGGAACTTATTCACCCTTCCGGAGCACCTGAGTTCACCCCCGGTTTTTACTGTGGTTCGTTTTACTCGACCTTTAGATTTATGTGTATGTAGTTGTTTGTCCTTTTGACCTTTTTCTTTTGGCCATTGTATTGTCTGTTCTTCTTCGATTAACGGATTCTGATTACCCCTTTGATATCTTCAAGCTCTACGTACTGGTATTATTAATAGCAAAAAAAAATAATTCATATTGCTGTATTTCCATTTTGAGGATATTTTAGAATTTAGATATTTTTTTTTCATTTCTTGCTTATTCTACATACTCTATATTTAGATATAAGTTTGATGTACCTTGTTTAAATCCAGACAGGTTCACTGTGCGTAGTCTGGAGGAATCATTCTGTCTTAATAACCCGTACATTATACAATCAAGAAAAGTTATCCCTTCATGACCCTCAATGGGTATTGTCAGGAGTAGAGGCTCAACCAAGTCTTCCTTAGGCATGACACTCTGAATATCAAGGATAGCATTAGGCCACGTTGATACTAGAAAGTCGATAGAATGGAGCTGGCGTTGAAATATGGCTTCTGTTAATAACATTGGATACAAATCAGCAGGAATGGTGTCTGATTCAAATGTTGATATTTGGTTACCTTCACAGACTAGTTCTCGCATGCACAATTTGGACAGAATTCTGTAAGGTAAAAGAAACAATAGATTATAGTCCTCTTGTGTGTTTTCAAGAATGTTGAAGTGGGGTTCGTGTTACTCTATCTGTAGTTTTATGTGTATGATTTGTAGATTGTTGTTTGTTCTTATGTACTTTTTCTTTTGGTCATTGTGTTGTCTGTTCTTCTTAGATATACGGATTCTGATTACCCCTTGTGGTATCTTCAAACTCTTCTTGAAACGCAAATTTTGCATATATGGCTGTATGTCGTTTTTTTTAATTGTGTATTGATTCATTGATGCTGTCCTGTCGACGCTCACAAAGACCAACCATTACCAAGAACCTACAAGGCTGTGTTATCCAACAGAAAGACTGACTGCAAGTCCCTTTCTTTCTTATCAATAACCCCTTCAAAAATTCTGTTATGAAAGTTCAAATCTTGACTGACCACTTGTAATTTACTAACTACATTTCTTTACTGATTACAAGTGGTGAAAGGGACTTGTACATGTATATGTTGCAACAGCACCGACCAGTAGCCTATCTCACAGGCACTAGACGTTTTGTCAATATGAATATAACATAAGCAATGGGCAGAAAATGGTGTCCAATATATATTGGACACTATTTTCTGCCCATTGCTTATGTTATATTCATATTGACAAAACGTCTAGTGTCTGTATTGGACACTATTTTCTGCCCATTGCTTATGTTATATTCATATTGACAAAACGTCTAGTGTCTGCCTATCTCAACATGTGGATAGTAAATATAAGTGGTCAGTCATGATTTCAACTTTCATTGCAGCAATGTATTTAAATGTATTGTGAATAAGAAGCAAGGAATTATGAACAATATATTTCGGTTGTTGGAATTTATCGATTGTAGCTTATTACTGCTATGGATTTAACCAGTGCCGTCTTAAAGCATGTGCACGCTGGGCTGTTGCCCGGGGGGCCACGAGCATAGGGCCCCATGCTTATCTATGGATGATGTGTATGGCATGTTTTGTAATGCTCAAACACTGATTTTGTTGGAAATACCAATGCAATAAATATATGTTTAATTTGATCGACATTTATAGTTTTATTACTGTTAGTGGTTGTGTATGTCTGGGGACCAGTGCACTGCTTTGCCCGGGGTCTATAACACTGTTAAGACGGCCCTGATTACATGTGGATAGTAAATATAAGTGGTCAATATTTTAATTTCATTGCAGCAACTTATTTGAATGTGTTGTTAATAAAAAGCAAGGAATAGTGAACTATATATTCCGGTTGACGGAATTGAAGCTTATTATTGCTATGAATTTAACCCAGCAGCCGAGACATTTGTTCACGGTGACGGGTAAGCCTTCATTGTTACTTATCGCATTGTTTTTGTAGGCTAGTTGTGTTTTAATCAATCTAAGAATTATACGAGCTAATGACAAATCAACAGCCAAAACACCTAATTAGTTTGTTGTATTTAAGCCAGTTGTTTTCTGCCATACCAATATCCATTGCATCATATTATTGTCTTTGTGAAACACTACAACTAGAATTGTACCACTTGTATTTCTAAATTCTAAAAAATACAAATCAACAACTGACAATAGCATTATCGTGTTTTCTGACCATGTTCGATACTAGTATTCGTGATTTTTAAAATTTCCGTTCCCCATCTTGGTGTCATGTTAGAGCAGTACCGTCTTAATGCATGGGCAAGCTGAGCAGGTTTCCCTGGGCCCAACGAGCACAGGGGCCACAGTGTTAATTTATGTATGTTGTGTACGGCATGGTTTTTAATGCTTAAATACTGTTTTTGTTGGAAGCACCAATGCAATAATATACAGGGGCGGATCCAGGATTTCAAGTCAGAATGCGCACTTAACATAATTGCGCCGAGCGCAGCGAGTCGCGAAATTTTTTGGGGATATTTCGTGTGAAAAATCACGATTTTACGCAAAAAATCTTATTTTTTCCAATTTCAGGGGGCCGCGCGCCGAGTGCGCCCCCCCCCCATAGATCCGCCCCTGATATATGTTAAATTTTATCCATATATACAGTGTTATTCCTGTGAGTGGTTGTGTATGTATGGGTTCCAGTGCAATGCTTTGTTCGGGGGCCTATAATGCTGTTAAGACGGCCCTGTGTCAGAGCAAAAAATAATCTTCAGCTCGTGTTGGTTTTATTATACAATAAATGTAGCAAACCTTGTCTGATTATCTTTTGTCAATAGAAGACGAACAAAGGTAGATAACCCAAATTATTAAAGTATATATGTACAAGAATAACCTACATGGTACGACGACAAAGAGGTACGAACGCGAATTGACGTACATTGTATGTACAAGAATAACCTACATGGTACGAGGGGCTGTCGTGGTCGTAATCGTATGGTAGTTGGATTTATAATAACATATGCAATCAGTGCCTATCACTACAAAGTTGTGTTCGTACCCCGCTCATGCGAAGTGTACTCGATACAACATTGTGTGATAAAGTTTGTCAGTGACTTGCGACAGGTCAGTGGTTTTCCCCGGTTACTCTGGTAACCTTCACCAATAAAACTGACCACCACGATATAACTGAAATAGTGTTGAAAGTGGCGATAAATACCATAAACCCAAACCCTACATGGTACGGCCACAAAGAGGTAAGAACGCGTATTGACACACATCATATTGGTGAAATATGGCATTCAGTATAAACAAAAAAGCAGGTAAACCTGATATATGACTGAGCATCTGCGACACACATTTCCATTGTACGTATAAACCAATTTATGATAAGTTGATACGTTATTGTTGCTTAGCCCTAAGTGAGAAATTTCTTAAAGCTATATCACGACACGAACAAGTTACATTTCCATGAGAAGAAGAAGATTATGACGTCTGTCTAGTTAACATGCTTAGTTGGATGTTTATAGTGCTAGCTCATTGAACCAACATTTCCGTTGTACAGTTGTAGACATGTCGCTCCACCCGGATACAGTATCCTGAATCTGAGTAAACTCGACTTTGGTCTTATTCCTTACATCTTTGTGCTTAGGAGAGAGAAATGAAAAACGAATTTTATAGGTTTGGCTTGACCTGCACTGGATTCCTGATTCCGAGCCAACCAGTGAACAAATAGGCTCTACCCCTATACTGATAATTTACAAACCTTGGTGAACAAATAGTCTCCCCTGCAGGATTTCTGTGACAGTTCAGATGACAATTGCTATCCCTATGCTGATAATTTACAAACCTTGATGAACAAATAGGCTCGTCTGCAGGATTTGTGTGACAGATAAAGACGACAACCTTTATCCATATAATGATAATTTACAAACTTTGGTGAACAAATAGGCTCGCCTGTAGGATTTCTGTGACAGTTCAAATGACTCCCTCAACCCCTATACTGATAATTTACAAACCTTGGTGAACAAATAGGCTCGCCTCCAGGATTTCTGTGACAGTTCAGATGACTCCCTCAAACCCTATACTGACAATATACAAACCTTGGTGAACAGATAGGCTCGCCTGCAGGATTTCTGTGACAGTTCAAATGACCATTGTCATCCCTGTATAGATTATATACAAAATGTGATTCTGTCAGCCATAAAGGATGTCTAAATTCAGCCTCCTCGACATTAAAGTTAATTGTCTTATAGTCAATATCATCCATTATATCTGCCACAGCCATAGTTCCCTATGCAAAGCATAAAATTGTAAAAACGCCATTTACTGCAAATGAAGAGACAAACATATTCAAATTATTTCTGTGTTTTGGTGGTGGCTGTTATGAAGGATTTCCTTTCATCACAAAACAAACATTCTAGTTAATAATTATGTAATGACCATTCAAATATAGCTTGTACTCTAACAGTTGATTCTGTCTAAGAAGGCATTTTCATATTTCCAAAAGATTTGATCATTTTACTATGTTCTATGGTTCTACATATGGACTATCCAGTGATCATTCATGACTTATCAATGGGTTTGTAACTAGAGTAACAAGACGGGTGCCACTAGTGGAGCAGGAACTGCTTGTCCTTCCGGAGCACCTGAGTTCATCCACGGCCTTATGTGGGGTTCGTATTACTCGATCTTTAGTTCTATGTGCAATGTTTTGTAGATCGTTGTTTGTCCTTTTGTCCTATTTTTTGGCCATTGTATTGTCTATCCTCCTTCGATGTATGGATTCTGATTACCCCTTTGGTATCTTCAAACTCTCCTACATGCATATATCTGGTTCAAATCACTCTATGGTTTCCGGTAAGATTTTGTAACATTCTCATGCTAAGAGAAGTCATAAGTCATAACGAGGAAAGAAAGGGGGGGGGGTTTGACCACGACAAACGGAACACTCCTTCCTAAAGTATGTTCCAATTTTTGTACAGTTTGAATTCAAATAAAGACTTTTAAATTACTGTATTTCACATCATTTGTCTATGAGTGTACCTGAGTAAAACAACGTTAGAGAATACCAAAGGGGCAATCAAAAAAAGATAATCCAGAGAAACTAGCAACATATGGTACACAAGACGAAGAAAAAAAACCAAAAACACAGCACAATATTTGTTGGATACCACTATCCGCAAACAAAAACAAATAACGTTAACAAGACACGATCAACCCCACCCTCACCACCCCCACCCCCACGAAATTAAATTATGTGAAAATGTATTAAGTATTAATGACATGGCGAGTCTTAAAAATGCAGAGAAACTAATATTGTTTTTTTTCAATGTGATTGGAATCAGCTAGGTGTCCTGTCAATTTAAATTTTTTTTTCTGGTATTCTGAGACAAATCATTAAATTATCTTACTTTCGTACCCTTATGATTGCATTTAAATAAACGTTAGAGAATATTGACAGGAAATAAAAAAAAAATGGACAATTCAGAGAAACTGGCAACATCGACCCGGTACACAAAACGAAGAAAAGGAATACAAAAACACAATATGCGTTAGACACCACTATACGCAAAAAACACAAATAACGTAATATGACACGAGTCCTCATACAAACAACTTGAGGTAAAGACGAACCTAACAAACACAAATAACGTAATATGACACGAGTCCTCATACAAACAACTTGAGGTAAAGACGAACCTAACATCTTTTTTAAATCTTTCGTTTTATTTTTCGGTGGAATATTTAGTTATTTGACTACCCCTTCAACCATTCTTTGAGAAATCTTAAAGAAATTTAAAAAATTGAGAAATTATATCTGATACGATTTACGATGTTCAATTAATGATGTTTGAAACAAATAGAATTTTTAACCTTTCAATCATTTTTCTCCCGCTGAATCAGGCTGACACCGGAACTCGAGAGTACCGTTATAATAAGTGTCAAATATTGTCCTTCTTGATTGAAAATATTTGAAAATAATTAGTCTGAAATATATCTTTAATGTTAATTAATATCATCTTCCGTTACCGCTAGTCAACACATGACGGCTTCCATTATGAAAACTTCTCTGGCAGATAGGAGAAGTGATGACTGTTCTATAAATAGACTAATCACTATCTCGTGTTTAATTTCTTGTAAACAAATGAACGTACGTGCATGTGCATCTTTCAGTAATCACGTGTTATTTTTAATTCATAGACAATATAAACTGGCATGTTGTGATCTGTATGTCTTAATTATTTTGCAGTTTTGTTTTACTTGTTATTGTGGAGATGTTGGGTGTTGTAGAAAAGGGTGAAATTAGTCATTTTCCCCTATGAATTCATTATTCTAAAATAGAGAGAGGGAAGGGTGTATAAATAGTGATGTTCCACTTAAAAAAATATGCTTAATTAAACTGGTTCATGTTCTAAATCTTACCATCTCCATTAAAGCATAAAAC
The DNA here is from genome assembly GCA_002080005.1 of Gigantidas platifrons. Lineage (NCBI taxonomy): Eukaryota > Metazoa > Mollusca > Bivalvia > Mytilida > Modiolidae > Gigantidas > Gigantidas platifrons. The sequence continues at coordinate 146,536 of MJUT01058120.1, forward strand.
ACCAAACACTCTCGAAAAGTTGCTAAAACTTTTAAAGAAATGGCCAAGTTTCATTGTGTCAAAATCATTTAAAAACATAATGATTGTGTACATTCTTTATACTGAACAAAATTCCTTTTGATTTTATCTGGAAAATTAAAATATTTCCGATAAAGTTGAAAATTAATACATGTTTCATGCGAAGATTAAAATACCATTTGAATAATTATTTTAATTTTGCAAACTTTGCATTTGTGTATAATATTCATCGTTGAAATACGCCCGACAGAATAAATGTAAGGATATATATGGCGTATCTAGCCTGAAAAGTCAGTACTTCAATTGAATAAAGCAGGATGATAGGACAATATGTGGGAGACAAAAACATTTTTCTTACCTTGGTACCAATTCTTATTCTTAGAAGTTACCATGAATGTAAATCAGCAGACGATAAGTGTTGTAAAATTCACGCGCGCAGACAGTCACTTAATTGCAGACGATCGGTAACATCTGCTATCTCTTGGAGGTTTTCGGTTTCTTCCTGAATAAGTTTGGCATGTGAGATGTTATACAATTTACGTATGTGATCAATAACTGATTTGATAAGCTTGTAGTACATACACAGTACAAGTCATTACAATGGTATGGGGGAGGGGGAGGGGGGTCTACATAAATCGTCCAACTTTTTGATAGATCGATAATAGCGATTAAAAAAAATCATGTTTATATTGCACCATACGGTCATACCAATACATATCAAAATCAGACGTGTGGTGTAGAAAGAAAATTGTTGGTCTTTTGAAATAATAATATGAATGATAAAATTGAACTGTATTTGACACATTGCATTCGCCTCACAGTTCAAATGTTTACTGTAGAACAGTCAACTCTATCTACATACGGTCACCAAACAAAACCTGTATGTGTTGGCACTCTTAATACATGCAGTGTCCATTTCAAGCCAATTGGTATTTTGTTCTTTGTGTCGTTTATTTCTTTGATTCTAGCAAAAATATATAGAAATTCCGGAAAAGATGTCCAGTATGTCCCCCATGTGGCGTATAGTAATACCATTTGGATAGGGGCTGTGATGTAAAAAAAATAAAATCGGAAAGCTTGAGCGTGTACCATAGAGTGTGCCCACAGGGGCTATAGGTGCGTCCGGAAAAAAAAGACTATATAATACAACAAGGGGAGGAACTCACTTGCTTCCATTTTTTTAAGTGGTCGTGTTAAATTGATCGTAACTTTGGAACGCCTTAATATTTTCAAAAAATGTTTTCACCAGTCGAATGTCAAGTAATTTTCCTTTCTAAAGAGACCCCATTTGTTAGTGTAGGCCTACGAACTACTGAGGTATCATACACGAACCAAAACAAAACGGCGTGAAAATCCGAAGTCGTACACGAGATGGGTGGCCCACTTCACATCTGTGTACAGACTTTCCCATGCGTAAACGGGTCATTTTGACTGGCTAAATACTTTCATTCATTCAAATTATGTTAAAATTTCTTACCTTTCGCCAATGTATATGCCCTTTATGTCTGTTTTTGAAAGAAATCCCCTTCACATCCTTGCCAAACGCCATAGACTGGAAAATTGAGAGAGTTCTAACGGGCTTTTTGATTGGCTGAACAGATTGGTCGTCCTTCGATTTACGGCTTCTGATAGCCCCTTTGGGATCTTCAATTTAAGGATTCTGATAACCCCTTTGGGATCTTCTTCGATTTACGGCTTCCGATAACCCCTTTGGGATCTTCTTCGATTAACGGTTTCTGATAACCCCTTTGGGATCTTCTTCGATTTACGGTTTCTGATAACCCCTTTGGAATCTTCCTCGATTTACGGCTTCTGATAGGCCCTTTGAGATCTTCGATTTACGGTTTCTGATAGCCCCTTTGGGATCTTCTTCGATTAACGGTTTCTGATAACCCCTTTGGAATCTTCTTCGATTTACGGCTTCTGATACCCCTTTGGGATCTTCGATTTATGGTTTCTGATAACCCCTTTGGGATCTTCTTCGATTTACGGTTTCTGATAACCCCTTTGGGATCTTCTTCGATTTACGGCTTCTGATAGCCCCTTTGGGATCTTCGATTTACGGTTTCTGATAACCCCTTTGGGATCTTCTTCGATTTACGGCTTCTGATATCCCCTTTGGGATCTTCTTCGATTTACGGCTTCTGATAGCCCATTGGGATCTTCGATTTACGGTTTCTGATAACCCCTTTGGGATCTTCTTCGATTTACGGCTTCTGATATCCCCTTTGGGATCTTCTTCGATTTACGGCTTCTGATAACCCCTTTGGGATCTTCTTCGATTTACGGCTTCTGATATCCCCTTTGGGATCTTCTTCGATTTACGGTTTCTGATAGCTCCTTTGGGATCTTCGATTTGCGGTTTCTGATAACCCCTTTGGGATCTTCTTCGATTTACAGCTTCTGATAACCCCTTTGGGATCTTCTTCGATTTACGGCTTCTGATAGGCCCTTTGAGATCTTCGATTTACGGCTTCTGATAGCCCCTTTGGGATCTTCTTCGATTTACGGCTTCTGATAACCCCTTTGGGATCTTCTTCGATTTACGGTTTCTGATAGCTCCTTTGGGATCTTCGATTTGCGGTTTCTGATAACCCCTTTGGGATCTTCTTCGATTTACGGTTTCTGATAACCCCTTTGGGATCTTCTTCGATTTCCGGCTTCTGATAGCCCCTTTGGGATCTTCTTCGATTTACGGCTTCTGATAACCCCTTTGGGATCTTCTTCGATTTACGGCTTCTGATAGCCCCTTTAGGATCTTCTTCGATTTACGGTTTCTGATAACCCCTTTGGGATCTTCTTCGATTTACGGCTTCTGATAACCCCTTTGGGATCTTCTTCGAGCTTTCCTTGTCAATCTCTTGCTATCATACACTTGATTAATCCCTAGAGTGTGTTATTTCCAGAGTAAAAGCCATGATAGTTGTAATTAGTAAGAAAGGATATGGATGTAAATGGACACGAGAGGATACATCCAACATTACTCTTGGGCACAAATTAAAGTAAAGGAAGAACGCCTGTATTGCTATTTTACATTTCAAAGTCAGTGTTAGCGTGCTCGTCTCGAGTGCGGTAGGTCGTGTGTTCGAGCTCCGGTCGGGTCAAACCAAATACTATAAAATTGGTATCTGTTGCTTCTCCGTTAATCACGCAGCATTAAGGAGAAAGTACAAAGACTGGTTGTCTCGGAATCAGAATAATGTGTCCGAGTGAAACGACATGTCTATCCGCGGACTGTTGTTTCAGTGATATAGTATTATAAAAATCCACCTCAGCGTGTTGGTCTAGAACAAAGCGGACCTCATTATCATCATGTCATTGAAATTTAATTTGTTCTCGCCATATCATAGCTGAAAACTTGCTGAATTGGTGTTAACAATAATCACTCGCTCACTCATTTCACAGTCACAGTAGCGTTTTTAACCATGAGCATAATTCATCCCATCAAATGAATATGAAACGGTCCCTAGTTGCGATACACCATGTAGACTTAAAGTTCTGCTTTTTGTCACGTCACAAAAATAATATTAAATTTTTAATTTAATGACGTATTATTTTATGAGGATTAAATAAAGAATTATTTTACCTATGAAGTACAAATCACCCCAACTCAAATAAAAATACATTTCTTCTATTCTTTACGTGTTTAGTCAGCTGGTTGAATTTTCGTAATATTTACAATCACCACGGTTGTTAAATTTCTGCATAAGAATTCCCGCCAATTTCCTTCCGACATTCGTTGCTAGGGAGATTAACAAAATATTTTTGAATTTTTGGTTAGAAGAAGAATCAGAATCTCCTGTAACAGGCGCTCGTGGCACGGAATTACCACGAGTCATGTAGGGTCGACACATGTAAGTTGTTGTTAACATAAGATTGTATGAATATGGACACGAACAAGTTATATTAAGGAAAAGGAGATGAAATAATAAAGACATTTTATTGAAAATAAATATGTAAACAGGAAGTTAAAAAAGAAGGTGGTAATTCCGTGCCACGAGCGCCTGTGTCTTTTGCAACTGGTGGATCACGACATTTCTCTACGCAAGAGAGTTAAATTCGATAGTAAATGCTGCAGCTTTAGAATTTGAAAATTTAACGGTCTCGAGTGGAGAAATATCATAATCCAATGTCAACAGAAGGATAATCTATACAATATATCATATGATACCTGTCATTGTGTAAAATCATAGACTTCAAACACAATAATACATAATATTTTTTTTTTAAATCGAAACCCGCTCATGGCGAGGTGTATTCGATACAATAGTGTGTGATAAAGTTTGTCAGTAACTTGTGGCATGTCGGTAGTTTTATCCGGGTATCCCGGTCTTCGCCAATAAAAGTGACCGCCACGATATAACTGAGATATTGTTGTAAGTGGCGTTAAGCACCATAATCCTAATCCTCCTCCATAATACAAAAAATTTCACACCTTAACTATTATATTACTGTATGTTGCTTTGTTGCAACCATTTGCTTGCTGAAGCTGAAATATTTAAATAAATAATTAAATTGTTAATAACTTTAAAGAATATCCATTGCTAAATGTTAGAATATTGATTATAATAACAATGAGACAAATTGCTTAAAGTAAAATGACTAATCATTTTAATAAATACAGTGTAAAGAGAAAAGAAAATATCAAATAAAAATCTAGAAGTCAATCACCTGACATATATCAACTAGTATACTTTTGTAAATTGTAACAGCAGTTAAGGTTTTTTTCTCTCACTAAATAATAGTTATTATTTTATCATTGGAGTAAAAATAAACATCACATAATCATTATTATTATTCCGGACAGGGTCAACGAACATTCAGTTACAACGAATCAATATCCCCAATGGTAACTGTTTAACAATATACATTTTTACATACAACTTCTTATAATATAGAAGTCAAATAACCAAAGACAATACAATTGGTATTTGTTGCTTCTCCGCTAGGCATGCAGCATTAAGGAGAAAGAGCAAAGACTGGTTGGCTCTGAATCAGAATAATGTGCACGAGTGGAGCAACATGTATATCTGGGGCCTGTTGTTGCAATTAGCTTGCACTATAAAAATCCAACTAAGAGTGTTGGTCTAGTTCAAAGCTGACATCATCATCATCAAATGTTACTTGTTCCTGACATGATATAGCAGAGAAACAAATGCTCACTTGGCTTTGAACAACACTAAGTTACTAACTGTAAGAACCCCATGTTCCGTTATTCCAATAGAAATTATTGGTTCTCTCAAGACGGAAACAAAGGACTTGATCTGATTTGATTTCACCTTTTTTACGATATTTGCTACTTTCGATATCATTTGGCTAACCTCGGTCGATTACTTTACTTCATCAAACATCCGATGTATCCCGTGTGCATGTATTGAACCTACTTTCACAAAACCCGGATGATAAATGGAACCTCTCAAGAATGCGATGAATTTCAATGTCAATTTCATCTTGTCTCTAAATAATGGATGATTATGAATGGCAAATAAATACCCACTAGACATCTTGTAAAGATGATTGATTGATTTATTGTGCTTAATGCCACTTTCAGCAATATTTCAGCTATATCATGGCCACTAGTTTTAGTGGTGGAAGAAGCCGGAGTACCTGGAGAGAACCACCGACAATGGGCAAGCAACTGGTACAGGCGAGACGGGAACATCACAAAAAAATATATTTTTATAAAATGGTAAACGATCTTATTCCTCCTTACCTTAGTGCAATTGTCCCCTGTAACTTTGAAAATATTCATGACTACAACACTAGACAGGCCGTAAGTATCCCCCCAGTACGTACTAGAACTACTTTGTATAATAACTTTTCTAGCCTCTACTGTAAGATTATGGAACAGCGAACATACGTCAATAAGAGATAGCAGGTCTCCTTCATCTCTCAAATCCTATTATAAGTCAAAATGTATAAAGACACCCATTTATTATTACTCAGGAACTCGAATTGGACAAATCCTTCACATGAAATTAAGAACTGCATGTAGCTCTCTAAACTATCACCTATTTCTAAAAAATATAGTAGATTCGCCCAACTGTAGTTGTCATCAAGGTGTCCCTGAAACTAATTCACATTATCTTACATTGCCATAGATTCAAGGATTCGAGAAATAGGTATATCGAATCAATCAATATTCCTATGACCTTGACAGTTGATCGTTTACTTTTTGGATCAGCTGACATCACACACGAACAAAATAACAGTTTATTACTTTATAATAGACAGCAAACGTTTCAACTAACATCAGCAGTACCTAGTGCTCTTATTTCTTTCTCATTATTATTTTTTTTTATTACTTTGCATCAAATATTTTTTACATCAATCACTGTATTTGTTTTATCATTTTACACCTTCTGTAATTTATATCAAAATAGACTTAGTTTGTTCTCTATGTTCTTCCCCTTAGAGATTTACATTATTATTATAAATAAATTTATTCCTATGGATAGGGATTAATATTAGTTATTGTAACTTGTTTATCAATCCTATTGATTACTTCTGATTATGTAATGTATATAAGTGTATGTTGAATTGTGTAATGTTATGTTGAATTAATTAATAAAATATGCTTAAACTAAGCAACTGGTATAAACGTTACGACTTGCGGGTGTAGTGATAGGCTTGTATGAGTTGTTACGTAACCCACTTACCTAACTCATTGAGCCTACCGGGCCCTGATCTTGTAAAGAATATTACCATGAAGATGATAAGAAAAGATAACAAGTACTGTCATTAAGTTTATTTGTCATTGTTGTTTTTCCCCTTCTTGTTATAATTAAGTGTATAAATTGTTTCCATACGTATATTACCATTTCTAATTGTAATTAACCAGAAATTGATTTTTATTTCAGAAGCAGAAAAAAATGACCACACACTCTGGAAGTGTTAGAGGAGATCTAAGACACTGGTCTGTCCTGCCACCGTAATACTGAATGGTGACAACTATCGCTCAGGACTCAAAAACCATGTTCACCCATTGAAAACTTGATGCTTTATTATTTAGATTTTGCTTATTATATTACAGGAGCAGGATATGCCTACCTTTCCGGAGCACCTGGGTTAACTCTCGGTTTTTAGTGGAGTTCGTGTTACTCTTCAAACTCTTCTTAAGATTCCCTGACCACAGACTACCAGACCAAATTGCTCTACATGGTTTTTTCGCCCTTTCAAATAATGGGAAAATGACCATGAGACTAACAATAATCGCCTGATCATGACGGTTACTATACAGCTATGTACATATTGCAGGTATGAACATTTTTCAGTCTTATTAAAAGACATTTTCAAGTCAACACGTTTCATTAACATAATCAAGCGAAGTGTACTCGATACAACATTATGTGATAGCTCTGTGGTTTTCTCCGGGTACTACGGTTTCTTCGACCAATAAAATTGACCACCAAGAATGGCGTTAAACATCATAAACCAATCTAAAACCAAGCCATCTTTTCAGAATCCATCTATAGTTGCCGATATGTCATCACCGAAACACTATATAAATATAATGGTTTATAGAAAAATGCTGTATTTACATTGGTCGCTCAGTAAAGAACATCTGGTAAAGTATACGGTAGAATAGTTTAACTAGAGGCTCAGTAGGCTCAACCTGTGTCGCTCACCTTTCATTCTGTTTTGAGGAAATTGTATACAGATCCTTCCATTGGTGCTTCCTACCAAATTTGAATTAATTTCGCGAAAAGGTTTTAGAGAAGATTTTTGTAGTTGGCCAATTAAAAACAAGAAATGTCAATGGGGACCATGGACATTTTGTACGGGCTAAGCGGTTTCAGAAGAGAGGACTTTTTTTTAGAAATTGACCAACCAGAAACAAGAATGGCATATGGCGGCCATGTTTGTTAATGGATCAGGACAAAATGAGCAATTTTATAGAGGACCTTCCATTGAAGCTTCCTGTAAAATGTTGCTTTATTTGGCAAAATGGTTCCATTAGAAATTGAACAACCAGAAGAAAGAATTAGCTATGGCGGCCATGTTTGTAAACGGATCGAAACTAAATGAGCAATCTTAATAGTGGACCTTCCATAGATGCTTCCTACCAATTTTCAGTTCATTTGGCTAAGGGGTTTCAGAGAAGAAAATGTTTTAGAAATCGACCAATCAGAAACAAGAATTGCCTGTGGTGGCCATGTGTGTTAATGGATCGGAGTTTAATGAGCAATCTTAATAGTGGACCTTCCATAGAACCTTCCTACCAAGTTGCAGTTCATTTGGCTAAGCGGTTTCAAAGAAGAAGATTTTTTAGAAATCGACCAATCAGATACAAGAATTGCCTGGGGTGACCATGTTTGTAGACGGATCGGAACTAAATGAGCAGTCTTAATAGAGGACCTTCCATAGATACTTCCTACCAAGTTTCAATTGATTTGGCTAAGTGATTTCAGAGAAGATTTTTTTAGAAATCGGACAACCAGAAACAAGAATTGACTATGGCGGCCATGTATGTTAATGGGTCGGGACGAAATGGGCAATCTTTATAGAATACCTTCCATAGGTGCTTCATACCAAATTTAGTTCATTTGGCCATGCAGTTGCAGGAAAGAAGATTTTTAGAAATCGGCCAACCAGAAAAAAGAATTGGCTATGGCGGCCATGTTTGTATACGGGTCGGAACGAAATGAGCAATCTTTATTGAGGACCTGCCTCCTACCAAGTTTCGGTTAATTTGGCTAAGCGGTTTCAAAGAAGATTAAAATGTGAAAAGTTAACAAACGACGGCTAAAGCTCACAATGCCTTTGGCATGGTAGGCTAAAAACGTCAACATCTGCTACGTCATAGCCTATTAAGTTTTTTTCTCCTCTGGTATCGGTATTTGTTATCTCCAGTTAAAACGTTGGACCATTATAGGCTGCATGTCACTGGAGACCATAGAAAAATAACATGTTCTCTTGCAATGAGAGTTCTTGAAGAGAGAACCACCGACCATGGGCAAGCAACAGGAGTTGGAGGAGACCATAAAACATTTCCTCTAGCAATGCGAGGAGTTGGAGGAGACCATAGAACATTACCTCTTGCAATGCAAGGAGTTGGAGGAGACCATAACACATTTCCTACAGCAATGCGAGTTGAAGGAGACCATAGAACATTACCTCTAGCAATGCGAGGAGTTGGAGGAGACCATAGAACATTACCTCTAGCAATGTGATGAGTTGGAGGAGACCATAGAACATTACCTCTAGCAATGCAAGGAGTTGGAGGAGACCATAGAACATTACCTCTAGCAATGCGAGGAGTTGGAGGAGACCATAACACATTTCCTACAGCAATGCGAGTTGAAGGAGACCATAGAACATTACCTCTAGCAATGCGACGAGTTGGAGGAGACCATAGAACATTACCTCTTGCAATGCAAGGAGTTGGAGGAGACCATAACACATTTCCTACAGCAATGCAAGTTGAAGGAGACCATAGAACATTACCTCTAGCAATGCGATGAGTTGGAGGAGACCATAGAACATTACCTCTAGCAATGTGATGAGTTGGAGGAGACCATATAACATTACCTCTAGCAATGCAAGGAGTTGGAGGAGACCATAGAACATTACCTCTAGCAATGCGAGGAGTTGGAGGAGACCATAAAACATTACCTCTAGCTATGCGAGGAGTTGGAGGAGATCCTAAAACAGTACCTCTGGCAATGTGAGGAGTTGGAGGAGACCATAAAACATTACCTCTAGCAATGCGAGGAGTTGAAGGAGACCATAGAACATTCCCTCTTGCAATGTGATGAGTTGGAGGAGACCATAGAACATTTCCCCTAGCAATGCGTGTTAGATGAGAGCATAAAACATTTCCTCTAGCAATGCGAGTTGGGGAGACCATAGAACATTACCTCTTGCAATGTGAAGTTGATGGAAACCATACATTACCTCTTGCAATGCAAGGAGTTGGAGGAGACCATATAACATTACCTCTTGCAATGCAAGGAGTTGGGGGAGACCATAGAACATTACCTCTTGCAATGCTAGGCGTTAGAGACCATAGAATATTACCTCTTGTAATGTGAACAGTTGATGGAGACCATAAAACATTTCCTCTTGTGATGGGAGTAGTTGATAGACCATAAAACATTTCCTCTTGCAATTCGAGGAGTTGGAGACCATAAAACATTACCTCTTGCAATGCTAGGAGCTGGAGACCATAAAACATTTCCTCTTGCAATGCTAGGAGCTGGAGACCATAAAACATTACCTCTTGCAATGGGAGTAGCTGATAGACCATAAAACATTACCTCTTGCAATGGGAGTAGTTGATAGAGACCATAAAACATTTCCTCTTGCAATTCGAGGAGCTGCAGGAGACAAAACATTACCTCTTGCAATGCGAGGAGCTGAAGACAATAAAACATTACCTCTTGTAAGGCTAGGAGCTGGAGACCATAAAACATTTCCTCTTGCAATGTGAGCAGTTAATGGAGACCATTGAACATTTCCTCTTGCAATGCGAGAAGTTGGAGGAGACCATAGAACATTACCTCTTGCAATGCTAGGAGCTGGAGACCATAAAACATTTCCTCTTGCAAAATTTTTCAGCATATGTTATGGCGATAAGGCCATGCAAAGTTAATTACTTGGTTCTCAGACACTTTTTTGTCAAAATTGATGAGGGAGGGCGGCATTTTTTTTTATCCTTTTACTGCTGTAAAAAGTGATGAGGGAGGCATTTTTTCTTCTTTTTTTTGTGAAAAATATGGCAATGTATAAATCTTTTCATTACTTTATTGAAAATTTCAATTTTATTTCTTCCGATGGTGGCAGAAACATCACAAGTGGTTAATTTTTATGGAAACGTCCAATCCGCTGGTACGTACCATTTATTTTTATCTCCGTAAACAATTCCAATAAGGTACAAGCTTCGGAGAAGCCCCCTATTATGTTTCCTGGTAAAACTGGCAAACATTTGTGCCGAATTTGCACAGAAACGATTGACATTTTGTCTAAATGTCAAACGGAAACACGTTTTTTATTTATACATTGTCATAACGATGCTTTAAATCTCATTTAAGCATGATGCGTTTTAAAGCGTTTCACCGACCACGCGATATAAGAGAAAAACGGATGCGGTTGCTTTTTCCGTACGGACAGCGCTACCGCATTTATTATTATTATTTTTTACTATTTTTGCAAAAAAATCGGCAATGCGGCGACGAATTTCCACATGCGGGCGGGCCTGAGAACCAAGAAATTAACTTTGTATGGCCTAACAAGTTATATTTTTGATGAGATGAAGATGATCATGTCTGCTTTGTACTATACCAACACGCTTACTGGTAATTGGATTTTTATGCTAGCTCACTGAAACAATAGTCTTTGGGTAGACAAGTTGATCCACTCTGACACATTATCTAGACTCCGAGCCAAATATTGTTGAAAGTGGCGTTAAACACCATAGACCAAACCGAGCCAACCAGTCAGAAGAGAAGCAACAAATACAAATATTATGGCCTCTGGTTTGACTCGACCCAACAATCTTCTGCTCTGGAGGCGAGCTTGCTCACCATAACACAGCCAATGTGGTTATGAACAGAATAGAGTGACTGCTTGTTGTTAAAACACCATCTCAGCAATTTTTCAGCTATATCATGCCAAGAACAAGTTAATTTTCAATGAATTGAGGATGAGGTCCACTTTGTACTAGACCAACACGCTTAGTTGAATTTTTATAGTGCTAGCTCACTGAAACAACAGTCCACGGATAGACACGTGGCCCCACTCGGACACATTATCCTGATTCCGAGCCTGAACAGAATAGAGGATGCAAATAAACAGAAACAAATTTGAAGACTTGAACACAATTTATTGTACATATATAGGTAATTGAAAAGCTAAATTTCAAAAAAATATTGTTCACTAACATGATTTGATATTCATCCACTCAATAGTTTGATCATTCTGTACAATAAAATACAACTAATAATGATAGACTCATGACACTTATTAAAACATGGTAATAGGGGAGAAAAAGGGGGGGGGGGGTTACTTTGATCTCAACACATGTATGAAAACCATGCCTATTTGATTACACCCAAGTTGTATGAGTTTCACAGCTATATGTTCTTTATTTACATATTTTGTTGTTCATGTTCACTTACGGAAGGGTAGGCAAGTCATTTTCCTTGTAAAAATTTACAGGCATGATATTATATATACAGTAAAACCGGTTTAAACCGAACCCCTTTGGGACTGGAGAACTTGGTTAGTTTAGACAGTTGCTTGGTTTTCACAGGTTCAAATTACATAGACATTTAGTAGATGGGACTGTCAAGTCTGGTTTATACAGGTTTTTGATTTACTCAGGGTTCGGTTTAGGAAGGTTTTTGATTTACTCAGGGTTCGGTTTATGCAGGTTTTTGGTTTACTCAGGGTTTTTGTTTGCAAGAATGGATTTCTCATGGCAATACTGCATTGGAAGTAAGGTCTGAGATGTGAAATAGGAAGAGAAGTCCATTTTGAGCAAAACATATAAAGGATTTGTCAGTGATATAACGTCACAATAGAAATCAACGATAGCTTTTCATGTCACGCTTGTCGTATGATAATCAATATTTACATGTTCAAAGATTAAAGGGAAAATTTACGAATCATTGATAAAACTAAAACATTGTTGAAAGTGGCATTAAAAAACACATATAATCCTATTTAATCTAAATTTGGTTTACTTTATGTTGTTTAACACCCCTTTCAACAATATTTCAGTTATATCGTGGCAGAGGAAACCCGAGTACCTGGAAAAAACCGCCGACCTGTGGCAAAGTCAATGACAAACTTTATCACATAAAGTTGCATAGAGTACACCTCCCCATGAATGGGGTTGGAACTCACAACTTTAATGGTAATAGGTACCGATTGCACGGGTAGTTGTAAATCCAACTATCATACGATCACGACCATGACAACTCCTATTTAATTTAAAACAATTAGGTCAAGTTGAAGCAGTCAATAAAGAAAACAAAATGACGTAAATAAATTATGCTGTAAATAAACGTTAAGAGAAAACCGAAGGAACAATCAAGTAAATAGTGTAGGTACCGGATAATGACACAATGAGATCAACATTTCATACATTTTGCAACAATAATTACAATATTCAAGCAGAAACATAGTCAAATCAGCATGATTTGAACCTCTTTTAAGAGGACAACTGTCTTAAAAGACCACTTTATCTTTGTCCTGAAGGTGACCTCTTAATACAAGTTTTACTATAAATAGTTTTCTGTTTAATGAAAAGACAGTTGCAAGAAATAAATGAAATAAAACATTGGACTTCAAACACAGTTTGTGTCCAATTCTGACATGCAAGATGTACCATCGATTTAGTGTCGTGAGTCTAGACTAATAATGAATATAACAATTAAACAAGAGATCAAAAGAAGCCATATTTTGTTAAAATGATTCAAACACAACATGATGATAAATTATGCAAATGAGTTACAAACATATCTTAATAATTCCATTTACTATTTACTTAAATAAAAACGTAGATATCACATTTAGTGTGGATGACACGCTTTGTACTAACCTTCATCAGGTACGATCAAAAATTGAAAGTTTGGAAAGCTAAATAATTTAAAACCAAAGAGCCTAAACAGGATAGCCAAAATAAGCTAAGGTCACCTATGTCTGAGGGAGAACCTTACTTTTTAATTCAGGTTAAAAATATGAACCTAAATGTACGGTTATGGCATTTATAGTGTTTATCGTAACTTTTAATGGTTTTTCAGCTATATTGTGACTACCAGACTTTATTGGGTATAAATGATTGTAACATGAAACCATGCAATATCACATCTAGATCGTTTATTATTGCACTGTTCTCCGAGAGTAATAAAACTACAGCCCATATTTAAAGTGTGCAATATCTCGTATCTACGTGTATTATATCATTTTTCTTAGCTGTTGCTTACATTCTGGTATATAAACCATAAAAAGTTCAAAGTAAAAGAATGCATTTATGCTACAAGGTAGCATTATTCTTTGCTACCAAAGGAGGTGAAAAATCTGTCTAGCAGGTTATAGAGCATAAATCTACTTCAACGTCATCACAATTTCATAGTTACTCTCATCAGAAATAAAATTTCAACACTGATAGAACTGCCAAAAAACTTGAACTTTGTTTTTGAATGAGTGACCGCATGTGTGTGTACATGCACAAGACGAATATATCTTTACGAGATCAGACGGGTGTTTAATGCATTTTTAATGTTAGGGTTATAGGTATTCAACACCACTTTCAACAATATTACAGCTTAAACATGGCCGCTCACATTGTTGAAGGAGGAACGTGGGAGTACTAAGAGAAAAGCACCGACTTGTCAAAAGCGATTAAGAGAATTTGGATTATACATTTTAATGTGTGCTGTATTAAGAAGTCCACAAGTAAATCCTTTAATCTTAAGCCATACTTAATCAATTCTTTCTTTGCCCAAAGGTGATCTACAAGAAAAATGTGCCTATTAAATTTTTTATTGGTCAAAAACAAATGTTTTATTTCTGGATATTTCCTTTTTCCACAGTGATATGGTAATCCTATTTCAAATTTTAACACATTTTAAAATAAAACTAAATCCCTACCTACTCACATCCAACACCCATGGGCAAATTGACACTTTGTTGAGGATGGCCATGCCTTTTACCAGCCTAAAATGGTCTTTGGTTCTTCTTGATTTTAAAGAGTGTTGCATAAGATATTCATGAAAATTGTTAAATTTTTATAAAAAGTACCGCCTGTAAATGGTGAAATAGTTAAACCTGCCTATGCGGTCACCTGTATTAAAAGGTCATCTTTTTCTTGTCCTGTCATAGAAATTGTCAGATGAATTGAACCTCTTTTAAGAGGTCACCTGTCTTATAAGGTCACTTTACCTTTGTCCCACAGGTGACCTCTTAACACAGGTTTGACTGTACTGGTACACTTGAAAAATATTGAAAGTCCTGGATGGCTCTTTCAAGGATATTCGTAGAAAGACGGAAATGTTTGTAACCCAAAAGCATATATACAGTAGGTTAGAATAGCACAACAATCCTCAAAATATAACTGCAATGAATTAAACAGATGATCGTTACAATATCGAATATTTTTATTTCAACATTGTGTTTTTTCAAAAACTTAAAATCTGTGAAAAAAAATGCATTTAATTCAATAAATAGAATATAGATTGCATTCTGACAGATTATTGCAATTTAATAAAAAAAAAATCAAAAATATTCTCTCGAAAAATCAAATAAATTATAAAAAAATGTACAACTGTTACATTTGTGTATCATCTGTAGGAAATACATTACAATTTTAAATTAATCATTCAATATACATACTGAGCAAATATTTTATATGTTTGAAAAAAAAAAAAAAAAAATCATGAATTTCCCGAAAGATATGTAAAACACAAAAGTTGAAAATGTCTGTGAAATCTGGTAACCAAGAAGAGAGAAATCTTAATGAAAGGAAAATAAAATAGGTGGTGCATATCAGAAGGGCTCACACCAAAAAAAAATGACTGTTTTTCCACGAAGATTCTTGATAAAAAAAATACTTAGGGAAGGTAGGTAGGCAAAACTTATTATCTTATTTATTTTTACTGAGGTTATACAGAACAAGGTTATAACTTTATCAGTGCTTGTCGAAAAATAGCAATAAAATTTAGGGTTGGTGGGGGTTTATCTAGTTATTCAGGATAAGAATCTAATCTTAACAGTGCTTGTCCAAAATTAGCAATAAAAACTTTGGGGGAAGACACTAAAAATTTGGGTTGGTGGGGGTTTTATCTAGTAATTCAGGATAAGGATCTAATCTTAACAGTGCTTGTCCAAAAATAGCAATGAAAACTTTGGGGGAAGACACTAAAAATGAGGGTTGCTGATTGTTTTATCTAGGTTATACAAGGCAAGGATTTGAATTTAACAGTGCTTGTCCAAAAATGACAATACAAACTTTATGGTAGGCATGAATAATTAGGGCCTGTACAGTTAGCTGAAACAGGTTTTTTTGGGCCTAGATTTGAAAAAAATAGAGATTGATCAAGCTTTGTCAAATTCCATCAAAAATATAAAGAGAGGTTGGGATTTAACAAAACATGATGATTATTGATCTCCATAATAAACTGAATGTGGTTATGGCGTTAAACGCCACTTTCAACATTATTTCATTTACATCGTGGTGGTCAGTTTTATTGGTGGTGGAAACAGGAGTACCCAGAGAAAACCACAATATAAACTGAATGTAAATTTACCTGTTATAAATTATTACATAACAATACCTTCTTGGGCCCCATTAATTCAAATATTACTTATCGCTACAAACTACTACATGTATTCATCATGATTTTCCGAATCGGATATTGGATGACGCCATATTTTCAGATCTATTTTTAGAAGCAACAAATGTGTTTTGTTTTTGAAAAATCGGATAATGGATTACATATTTTATGATCTATTTTTAGATGAAACAACAAATGTGTACGTTTTAAAAAATCGGGATATTGGCTTACATATTTTCAAAAGCAACATTTGTGGTATGTTTTTCATGATCGACACCTAAAAAACATTTCATAAGACAATAATCGAGAACAAATTTCAAAACATGATATTGTCCCTAGTTACTGCATACATTTCTGTATCATAACTATAGCAACAGGTGTACACTTCAAAGACAAATGCTTTCTAAAAAAAATATATGTACTGGTACTTAATTTTTAGTCTTCCATCCCCTCGTCAAAGTTCACGTAATTTAATCAAGTTCATAAATATCGAAAATTTAGTGTTGACAGTTAATAATTTTACAATTTGTTGAATGCTTCATTTCAGAATACTAATTTATTTAATTAAGAAATAACACCAAAAAATAAAATAAAATAAAATAACCGGACAGCTTAATTTGGTTTTCTGAACAATCTGAATAATAAAAATTCTTGGGTTCTTCTTTTTTTTTTCACTTGTTACCCCTGGACAAGTTCAATTGATGTATAACAGGGACCCTTTATTTGCAACCCTGGACCATAAAGGTTATGGTAAACAAGAGTTTTTGAATAAACTTTATGATAATAAAAAATGTCTTGGGTTCTGGAATGAATACAAGAAAACATCTAAAAGAGTTCCTCTTCCTGTGATGCTTTGAATTAATTAATTTAACGAGCGCTATGGTTTTATGAAAAGCTGAAAGACATTGTTTCAACCTATATATATAAATATAAAATAATTCACAATCATAGCAGTGTATATAAACTTAAACAATGGTTACATAAAAAAAAAAATAAACAAAATATAAAGCTAAAAAAGGTATATTCTCCTCAATGGACAGGTAAAATTAAACTTACAATAGCAACAAACACTAAATTTCAAAGTTTACAATATGTGTATGCTTAGTTTTGCATATTAAAATAAAAAAAAAAACTGAAGAATAAGTACTCTGGTTCCAGCTGTAGTTAGCAGGTGCATCACTCTGGATTTGTGTATTGTGGTCAACAATTTTTGTGTAATTTTTTTCCCAAAACATTTGGACAAAGGAAACTCAAAACAATTGAACTATTGGGCAAATCAATGAGCTTAACTCCAGAATTGAAAAAAAAAAAAAAAGTCCAAAGTAAAACTTGGCATACTTTTTACCATCCTTGACCTTATGTACAAATTTAAAAAGATTTGCTAAAGGGGACTTAGCTAACTGAACGGAAACCAAATGCTCAACATGGGATGGACAGACATGGATAAAACTTATTATCGCCCTATACACCTAGAGGATGGGGAATAAAAACAGATTTGTAGTAAAAATGAAAATTGTCATGATAAATAAATTCATGTGAAGCACCTTTCTTTTACCCTGTAAAGTGGAGTTGTAGATACTATAAAAAAAAAACAACTTGTGAAAAATCTCATGTTTATTCCAATGCACATGTGTGTAATTATATGAATATATTTTGAAGGGTTAGTATTATGGTGTTTAAAACCACTTTCAACAATATTTCAGTTATATCATGGCGGTCAGTTTTATTGGTGGAGAAAACCATTTACCTGGAGAAAACCACCAACCTGCTGCAAGTCACTGATAAACGTCATCACATAATGTTGTATCAAGTACACTTCGCCATGAATGGGGTTCAAACTCAAAATGTTAGTACACTGATTGCATAGGTAGCTGTAAATCCAACTACCATACAATCACGACCATGATGGTTCCTATATTTTGAAATGTGATATCTATGAAAAAATTAATCCAGTAATGCAATACAAATCTACAAATCATATACCCAATTCCTTTGAAGAACTGAGTAAAAAGCTTCCAAAATTATTTTTGTCCATTTTACCAACAGATTATTAGGATAAATTTATTGGTTTAAGGGAGACAACCCTTGGTGCACATTCTAACATGGTGTACATATAATAAAATGTCAGTGTGTGATACATTTGCACACGATTGGTGGTTGAAATTTGCTTGAGTGCATAAAACAATACATGTGCACACATTTTTACAAACTTATCCATTTGAAAAATAAAAAATCTACTACATAGGATGTACAAAGTCTGAAAACTTATCGTTTAATGAAATGAAGAAAATAATAAAAGCAATGTCCATTTGAAATTGTCAGTATCCCAGTCTAAATAAAACGAGTTTTGCAAATACTGTAGCAAAATTATTTGTTGTATTTGAAATTGCCCGTAGCCCATAGTCTAAATAAAATAAAATAAGATTGACCACTTTGATGCAGTTTTACAACAACAATAAAAATTGCCAAATTATTTATTGTGCTCTACTGTATTAGTTAGGTTTAGGTTTATGGTGTTTAATGCCACTTTTTAACAATATTTCAGTTATATCGTGGCATTTACATCCTTTACTAATGGATGAAATATGCTACATTATACATAACCTAACAAACAAAAATTAAAAAAATTATCACTACTTTTAAAACATATCTACCACTAAATCAGCTGAATAAAATGTCTGCTCAATGTCTAGCCTATGCTCTTGTATGTAAAGCACCGGGATTTATCACTGAAGTTAATTTGACAGCTCTAATACTGTAATGTACCGAGAGATCAAACATGTGCATGTATCATCCTAATATTATTTTATTCAATGTTGGCCAATACTTAATGTGATATTTGCAAATTTGAGGGGCATGCTAGCTACATTTTCCAAAGTGCAATGTATTCTTAAATAATAAGAGTCAAAACTGTTTACATGGCTCACCAAACAAAACATAGCTGACAACTTTTTCGCCCTGGTTTCAATGAAATCGCCTAACTTCCACCACCCCCAAGGTGAAGTTTTAGTAGCCCTGTCAGATTTAGGAAGTCAGTTTTTTTCACTAATAATCATATACTCATTTAAACCGAGCTCCCTCATTATTTACATCTGGCCTTGCTGTCATAAAGCTTTTCAGTTTGAGTTTCGAACTTGTACTCCACAATTGTCCAATGAGAACTCTTTAAATATTGAACAGTGTCTCGATTCGTTCATTTTTCTGGCACAAGTACAAAAATCGTGCTCAAAAGTTTTATTACTTTAAATCCTAATCTATAGGGTTTGATATTTAATATTTTATGCCGAAATTGTTGATTGCATCTTTTTGGATCATGCAGTATTTTATTTATGAATGCTAGGGGCCATGCAGTAGACGGGAGTAGAAACACTTGAATATATAGCCTGTAGCTTTTAGGAAGTATCCCAAATTTTCCCCTCAAGTTCTTTTAAAGAGAAATATAATCACATGGTTTTTACAAAGTGTGGCGAGTCCTGCACTTGCGACTACTAACCCTTTTATGCCTCAAAAACGGTTAAATTTTCAGAAGTTCTTCAGAAGTCTCGCAGATTTTCTCCCACTTCATCCTCAAGTCCTTTGAAAGAGAAATCATGTCAATTGGTTTTTACAAAGTGTAGAGTCCTGCACTTGGAATTAACCCTTTTATGCCCAAAAATAAGTTACATTTGCAGAAGCTCTTCTTCCTTTATTTGTAGGTTAAATATGCAATAATTTCATAAAGAGCAATATTTGAATATCTCTTTACTTAAGAACTGAATGCATTCTTTTGAAGTTTCATTGGGGTATGAAAGCATTGACCGAAGTACATTTTCAATGAAGTGCGGTAGCGCTTCATGTTGAACATGTGCTTCGATCAACGCTTTCATACCCCAATGAAACTTCAAAAGAATGCATTCAATTCTTATAATTATATTTAAATCACACCAAAATTTAATATAGTTGAATTTTTCGTTGTGAATTTTATTTGTGTTAGATTATTTGCTGTTGGAAATTACTACGCCATTGATTGTTTACATCTGACGTCGTCATGGAGGCACGTGCAAGTTCGGGTTTGAGTTTCATTGGGATTTGAAACATCTCTTTTATAATCTGTTCTAATACATAAAATACCCTCATCAGCAACAGATGCAACGATACACTTAAAGAGAAAATAAGACGGCACCAATGTATCTTAATGGAAAAATAATATTTGATTTTGTTTTTATTATTGAAAAATAATATTTGAACTTTTTTTTATTACTAAATTGTTTTAAACAAAATAATTTCAAAAATAGAACTATTTGTACCATTCACAATAACACTTTTTTTTTTGTAACAAAGGCAACATAAACTTGTGAAATCACATTTTTTTTTTCAATCGATGATGAAGTATTTCTAACCACAGTCAAACCTGCATTAAAGGGCACCTCTATATAACAAATCACTGTCTATAAAGGGCACCTCTATATAACAAATCACTGTCTATAAAAGGGCACCTCTATATAACAAATCACTGTCTATAAAGGGCAGTCTCATTTTTCCCATTAATGAATAGTGCTTATGTAAGTGTATATAAAGGCATGGGTGAAAGTGATTTTTTGGACAAATACTGAAAATTTTCTACTATTAACACAGATCAGAATCCTCTCAAAATGTTCAATTTCTTTGTCAAAAATGCATACCTCACCCTCTGAAAAAAACTCATCAAATTTACACGAATCTCAAGAACTGTCTGGACCTTTGCCAAAAAAACTGAAATCAGTCAAAATACTGAAAACTTTCACCCATGTAAAGGGCACCTTCTCACAAACACATCATTATTCATGTTCCCTCGAGTGTCCTTTATACACAGGTTAAACTGTAGAATCTATTTCTCCTATACTGCTATATAAACCATTAATATATCAACAAGATGATTGAAACATGCATTTAACTTAATATTTGATGAAAATGGTATGACAGGAGACAGTGTCTTTATTAAATACTGAGAAATAATGGCACGGTGTGATTGATGGGAACAAACAAAATAATAATAAATAAATAACCAGAGCAGTGAAAACACGGAGGTATGTAATTAAAATTACAACATCAAATCATAATTATCTATTAACAATGGTGTTTATGTCTCAATTATTTTCTTTTAATAATCCAGGTTGGTTTATGGTGCTTAACAATATTTCAGTTATATCGTGGAGGTCAGTTTTATTGGTGAAAGACATCGGAGCATCCGGAGAAATCCACAGACCTGCCACAAGTCACTGACAATCTTTATCACATAATGTTGTATCGAGTACACCTCGCCATGAAGGGGTTCGAACTCACAACATTAGTGGTGTGAGGAACTAATTGCATAGGTAGTTGTAAATCCAACTATCATACGACCACGACGGCCCAAAGGATTTTAATAGATCCCAGTAAAGATATTCATAACCTTTTTTTACAACAGTTTTGATGAAAGACATATTAGCTATAGCTTCTTTTGACAAATCTATTTTGTAGTTCAGATATTTTACATAGCATACATCACATTAAACAAAACTGACCAATAATCTTGAAATATAACCTGTCAATCTACAAAATTTGAAGTAAATTTCCTGTAATATGTGCATCTTAAATGTTAATCTTTTTCTTTGTTCTTGTTAAATATTCATAGTATAATCATGATAATTAGATAACAAATACATTGAAACCTGTCTAAACTGAACCCTGAATAAACTGGTATCCTGTTTCAACCAAAGTTTATATTAAATCCCAATGTAGGAAATCTTGGGCTATGGTGTTTAGCACCACTTTCAACAATATTTCAGTTATATCGTGGTGGTCAGTTTTATTGGTGAAAAGAGGAAATTGGAGAACCCGGAAAAAAGTACTGACCTGTCGAAAGTCACTGACAAACTTTATTACATAATGCTATATTGATTACACCTTGTCATGAACGGGGTTCGAACTCACAACTTTAGTGGTGATAGGCACTGATTGCACAGGGTTTAAACAAAGTTTAAATAAAATCCCAATATAGGAAATCTGTATTAATCAATCACCTGTCTATTGTGAACACAAAATTTGGACACAAGGAGATCCTGTCTATACAGGTTTCACTGTATTGTTCAGTTACAGCAGAAACTGTTAACAAATATTTAAATAAACATCACTATTATTTAAACAACATATACACGTTAAAACATTTTCACCTGATATATTTTCTGGATTTCAAATACTTTGTCATTTTTAATTTATAAAGCTTTCTAAAACTAAATATTCCCAAATCAAAAACTAGAGGCTCATCTGAGCGGATTTTCAATTGAAAAAAAATAAAATTGGAACATTACTACTTTGAAATATTTCCATCACATGTGTTTTTTTTAGATGATTTTTCAGCTACTTAGAAAGAATAAATAGCCTAGGAGTAATTTTGAATTTTTGATAGAGACAAAAAGAAGACATTGTAAAAAAAAAAAAGAAGTGAAATACAAGTCCCTTTTTTTTTAGCTTTCGCTATATAAAGTAAAAGAAAACATAAAAATAATGTAAGATACTGTGTCAGATTACAAATTTCGATAAAAAAAATATTAACAACCTGATTATATATTTACAAACCGAAATGTTTACCTATGGTTAAATTCTAACAGGTAGAAAATGTTTACCTATGGTTAAATTCTAACAAGTAAAAAATGTTTACATATGGTTAAATTCTAACAGGTAAAAAATGTTTACATATGGTTAAATTCCCACAGGTAAAAAATGTTTACCTATGGTTAAATTCTAACATGTAAATTTTTTTGAAGGATTTCAAAATATTAGCTCTGTAATAAAATAGTTTAGAAAACAAAGCCACATTCTGCTTGACATTAATCAGTCTATATAAATGTTTACAACAGGGAAAAAACAGAACAGTTTTAGTGCCGTTTCCAAACGAACTCCCTAAAATAACAAACTTAGTAGTCCAGCAAATATTCTTGGGGCCCAGCAACTGACTTAAAATAAAATATCCAAACTTTCAGTAGCTAGTGTATGAACATTTTCAGGGGGTCCAGGACAAATATTGGGTGGTCTTGGGCTACTGGGTCTCTGTTAAGTCCCTTCCCCCCCCCCCCTTTAATAAGTGTTTCAGTGAATAAAATAAAGAATGAATCGTGTATTATGCTTTATATACATGTACATGTTAAATCTGGACCTTTGTTTTCAGAAGTCAGAATTTTAAAAACTGTGGCAAAAAATGGATGAATGTGTCCATGATAATTCGTTTACCGCTTCCAGATAAAGTAAACAGGGGCATAACTCAAGAGCGAAAAAGGTGTCAAGTCTGAAATCAAACTTGGCCTTCATTTATGGTCCCTGATCTTGTGTATAAATTTCAAATGATTTGCTTAAGGGGAACTTACTGAGCAGAAACCAAATATGGGATGTACAGACATAGGTAAAACTCATTGCCCCTGATGGTTCGTGATGGAGGCTTAAAAATAATTCATAAATTTCTGGGGTTTTTTTGCAAGCAAAACAAATAAATATTAGACAAGTTTTGAACTGTAAACATTTGGGTTTTTTTTTGTAAGTGAAACAAATAAATATCAGACAAAGTTTTGAATGGTTAACCTATCTTTAAAACTATCCACTTTATCCTATTATATAATTACAGATCCATACAATCTACACATATAAAGTATTCGGCCATATTGCTGTTAAAACCATCATGTTATTAAATAACACTGAAGTAGACATTTACACCTTCCAAAAATCAGTAAGTACCTATATTCTCACAGCACTACAAGAACACAGTTATTTTACACACATGAACAATATTTCCAATCTTTAATAATCACAAAAATAGAAGAATTCTGACTTAAAATTAGCACAATAGCTCTGTAGTAATAGTTCTACCCAGAAATTCTAACTTCTCAAACAATGTTTTCAAGTGACTCAGTATAATGTACATTTTTTTTTTCTATTATGGCAAAAATATGAATATCTATTTTTTTTCAACAACAAAAAATTAATGTCATTCCAACGTTCTCTTAAACATTACATGGAAAAAATGTGAATGTCTTTTTTTCCCTCCCAACCTTATGCAGCTTATGTCTGTAAACATCTACAAAAATGAATGTCACTCCAATGTTCTTTTAAACTTTACATGGTAAAAATATGAATGTCTTTTTTTCCTCCCAACCTAATACAGCTTATGTCTGCAAACATGTAAAAATAATGTGAATGTTACTCCAACCTAATACAGTTTGTTTCTGGTAAAGATGGTAAAGTGTGTTTTTTTTGTCAACCATATTGCTGGTGATACATATTTTACCATACGATCATTATCTGCAATCTTAGTTTAGATATGGATGATGATGGTGCTGACAACATAGGGTATGGCAGGATTTGTTGAAGCTCTGGATTCAGCAGTTTCATGAGAGAATTTCTATCCACCTCACCTCTTCCTCTAGTTTCATGAGAGAATTTCTATCCACCTCACCATCCCTCTGTTGACTAGTTCTCTATTTACAAACGTCACCTGAAAATTGAAATACACAGACATAACAATTTTGAGATCACACATTGAAAGCTTGCCATTAAAAAAGCATTGGCCTCTCTGGAAGGGACAATTAAGGTGGTACCTTACACTTCAGGTAAAATTTGATCTGCTCGTTTAATTTTCTTATTTTTTTGGCAGTGTGTTTGAATATATCCACTGTAATAAATATCAAAATTTTAACAAATTCCAACCAACAGAATTAGAGCTATAAATTCACTAGCCACATAGCAGCTTTTCTCTCTGTGGTTTTGATCACCGAGATGCTTGAAATCTGCATACAAACATCATATGATCAAAACGTTCAACTGATTTTAAAGAGTTATCTCCCTGTAGTGTTAGGTACCACCTTAAGTAGATTTTTTTTTTTTTAAATCATAGTACATTTGAAATCTGGTGGGTACTCGTGGTTGTGATCATATGGTAGTAAGATGATTAACAACTACCTGTGCAATCAGTGCCTATCACCACTAACGCTTTGAATTAGAATCCCACTCATGGCGATGTGTAGTGTACCGAATTGAAATACAGACATAACAATTTAAAGATCATACATCGAGAGGTTGGACATCTTTATCTAATATCTAAATACAGTAGTCCCTTTCTTATAAGGCCATCCTGACCTTAGGCCACCTCCCTTATCAGACCAGATTTCAGGAGGTAGGGTTAAGGGTTATGGTGTTTAACGCCACTTTCAACAGTATTTCAGTCATATAGTGACGGTCAGTTTTATTGGTGGAGGAAACCGGAATACGAGGAGAGAACCACTGATTCGTTGCAAGTCACTGACAAACTTTATCACATAATGTTGCATCGAGTACACCTCGCTATGAGCAGTATTCGAACTCACAACGTTGGTGGTAATTGGCACCAATTACATGGGTAGTTGTAAATGCAACTACCATACGATCACGACCACAATTGCCCCCCATATTTCAGATGTACTATGATATTTTAAAATACTACTTAATTGTTTCCTCCAGAGAGGCCACTCTTCTTTTAGGGCCACTTTTCCATTGATTAAGGAATGGTGTTATAAAGAGAGGGGCTAATGTATCAAAATTTGCTTGTAAGGCCAAAAAAAATAATAATGTGTGTTTAGGGTTTCCCTACCTCTCAAAAATGCCTACCCTAACATTTTTATGGTCATTTTGGCTTCAGCACTGTTAAACTTTGGATTTCTTCCCCATTAACTTAATGTAAAAATATTTTTATGGTTTATTTTGGCTTCAGCACCGTTAAACTTTGGATTTCTTCCCCATTAACTTAATGTAAAAATATTTTTATGGTCATTTTGGCTTCAGCACTGTTAAACTTTGGATTTCTTTCCCATTAACTTAATGTAAAAATATTTTTATGGTCATTTTGGCTTCAGCACCGTTAAACTTTGGATTTCTTCTCCATTAACTTAGTGTGAAAATATTTTGAGAACAAAAAAATTCCCTACCTACCTACCCTATTTCTTTTAGGGATGAAACCATAAACACACATATTTTTTTTTGGGCCCAATATGACCAAAGCTTTAAAACAATGAATGCATGATATTCCCTTTCATGTAGCACAACATACAAAATTTAGAGAGGATAATCTTCAATATTATCATTGATAATCGCACAAACAAAAAAAACCCAAAACTTTATTATTATCGTTTTAACAACTATTTCAATGAATGACAATTACAACTGTGATTCTCGGCATAAAATTTTATAGTATAATCTTTGCTTCCCTTGAGGGGGGTTAGAATTCCATGCAGATCAAGCCAAAACGGGTTGATTCAGAATGAGGATAATGTGTTCGAGTGGAGCAACAACGGCCTGTTGTTTTAGAAAGCTAGCATTATTAAAATCCAACTAAGTGTGTTGGTCTAGTACAAAGCGCATATCATCATCATCTCATTGAATTGTAACTTGTTCTCGCCAACCCATGTCGCTTCACTTAAACACGTTATCCTGATTACGAGCCAGTCTTTCTCTTACCCTTTAAAGCTGTGTGCTAAGAGAAGAAGCAGCAAATACTGATTTTATAGTCCTTTGGTTTGACCCGACCATGGCTCTAACCCATAATCTACCACATTTGAGGCATGCACACTAACTGTTTATTACATCACCAACAAGTGATTAACATATAAAGAAGACCTTACAACCATTCATTGCAATTAAATTATAACAAATATTTATCCTGTATTGATTCTATTTGAGCAGTCAAATGGCATTGACTGGAAAAAGTTTTACTATATACAGTCACTGACAAAGATATCAGTTTTCCGATACCTGATTACAGGGTTTTCATTATGATTTTAAGTAGCTGATGGACATTGACATGTTACCGATAAGATTTGGTATGGAAAAAGGCCTTTAGATCCTAAGAATAGTGAAAAAAAATAAAAATCAATTTTCCACTTGTAATTTTAAAAAAGTAACCAATGCAAATTCTGAAATTAACCGATGATTTTCATCGGCAATCAGTTGAAAATGACAACCCTGTGATTCATGTTGATTGACGGTAAGAAATGGTAACAAGAAAGTGCGGACTTCAGAGGATACCATCAAAAACGATGAGAACGACAATTTTAGACAATTTAGAAGTTGTTTTGAGCTTTTTGACACAACATATGTACATTGTCAGAAAATATAACATTCATTTGCACTCGCTGCGGAACAGGACAGAAAATCTCCCCAAACCCCCCCCTTTTCTACCTGTTTGTAAAGCTCATACAAATAAATTAAATATGTTCTGACAATGTACGATATTGTCTATATATGTATATATAAAAGGAACGTTTCTATTCTATCAAGACTTTATTATATACCTTATCTCCATTAATTTGGTATATATGGCAATAAGCTATACCATCTTCATTTCTGCCAACAACCTGTGCCTGGAGTAATTTTCCTTGTGTGAGCTCTTCTAACACAGCTGCTGCTTCAGAACTAAAGTACTCCTCATCTGAAAATTAACATTATTATTTAATTCAGAATTATGTTTGTTTGTTTGTTTGTTTGATGGTGTTTAATGCCACTTTCAACAATATTTCAGTAAGTTCGTGGCGGTCAGTTTTATTGGTGGAGAAAACCATCGATCCGTCGCAAGTCACTGACAAACTTAATCACATAATGTTGTACATCTCGCCCTGATCGAGATTCAAACTCACAACATCAGTGGTGATAGGCACTGATTGCATAGGTAATACAACAACTACCATACGGTCATGACATCCCCTATATTCAGAATTATATTTGTTTATAATCAAAGTGCTACCACATAGTGTAACTCTATCACAAAATGGAATCTGAAAGTACAAAATATCTGTGGTGTTTATCTGGACCACCATCCTCATGATTGCTACCAAATTTACCTTTGAAGGTACAGTGAAACTTGTCTAAACCTAAACCTGAATAAACCAAAATCCTGTATAAACTGAACTTTAAATAAAAGGCCATTGGCCACTGGTCCCCCCGACACCAAGGTTATATGGTAAGATTAAATTTTGAAACTACTGGTTCAGGTGAGCTTGTATCACTCACCTGACTTAAATAATTCTGAAAGGGGACCACCTAAGGACCATTTTGAAGTAAAAAAAA
>MJUT01058120.1:179510-193071 GCA_002080005.1 Gigantidas platifrons
TAAAGTTGACCGCAAGCAGCTGTATCAAGTAACTTAGGGCAGTAAAATACTTGAAAAATACATTCTACCAAATTTATTTACTTCTCATTTGCTTTCTTATTACATCAGAAAAGTTTACATTTGTTTTATTTATTCACAATGTTTTAATATTTTGTTTGGTGGCAAGTACAAAAATAGGTCAGGAGTGTAACAAATGTTCAACTCAATGGAGACTTGTAGTTTTTGATGCTGAAGAAGGAAGGACTCACCCTAACTTTCCTCTGTCTGTTTTAATTTTGATGATATGACATGAGATTGGTAATTTTAGAGCTATGGTCTATTGACAAGAATGACGGTATTGGCAGCCATATTTGTCGACTGATCAAAATCACAGCAAAAGTTTTGAACTAGATACCATATAAAGGAACACCCACACCAATTTTGGTTCCAATCTGCCCATTGGATTCAGAGGACATGACTTAAAAAAAAAAAATTACTACGACGGATGCCAAATGATGGAAATAGCTAAAAAGTAGGATTTGTGTCAGGAGTGCAACATTTTATGTTGATAGTTAAATACATAGCTATTTTCCAATGAATGAAACAATTATTCACAAAACATTTAATATTTTAATTACCAATATTTATATCCTTCATTTCTGCTTTATGAAAACTAGAATGTCTTAATCCTTTCTGGAAAACTCTTTGAAGTGGTCATGATTATATAGATTATTTTTCAATCAGGGCTTAAATAAATTATAACAAGGAGATAGAATGCTACAAATATAATAGAATTGCATTACAATACCTCAGCAAGACACAGATGGTCAGTTTCAGTCAACCATATTTTCTAAATCTGACTAAAAAGTAAGTTCAATAGTGCTTGTATTTAATTGGATAAAAGTGTTACACTCCTGACATAGATGTTTTGGCCACACAAAAGAACTGGCGGTCATCAGATCATTATGCTTGTCACTCATGATCTTTGACAGGACTGTTGACTAAATTAAAACACAAAATATTATAATTAATAAGATTGTGTTAAAATTATGACCTTGTAAATTTAAATGTTACACTCCTGACATATTCCACAGGTGTTCTTCTATTGAACATAGGGTTGATGTAAAAGCTCACAGAGACATGTTGATGCTTCTGGTTTCAGCTATGATACTTTAAAGAGACAATTAACCATTGTCAGTTGTTGAGAAGTATGTTACATACCTAAATAATTTCACTTTTAGACAACACAAACAGTTTTATTGACCTTTATTTTTTTAATACATGGTAATTTTACCTATCCGGTCCTGTCTTCAAAATTACAAAAAAAATGCATAAATTATGCATGAAATTTTACCTAAAATATATAAGTTTTCCGTAAGATATATTTTTCTACTGTACAATTACTTGTTTTCTAATTACACAACATAGCAGTACATGCATCTCTGTAAATGTCACACTAAAAGTGTTACACTCCTGACATTTTTTGATACATTTTTGGACGCTATTTTTTAGTGGTCGCAGATAATGCCGTGAAATTTTGCAACAAGGTTCTATGTACCAAAGTACATATTCTGATACAAAAAGATCCAATTTAAATCATCACATATTAAAATGGTCAATGATAAAAGAAATGGGGTCATTTTTTTTAAACAGCCCATATCCTATATGGATTTAGCACAATCTGTCTAAGTTCATGCATCCATAATTTTGTAAAAAATTGTTGAAAGTCAAAATCCATAAAATATGCACACCTTCAGTGTAGGTACTAACTGTCTACAAAATATAAAAGGTCTAGCTCAAAAACTGTAGGAGGAGTTAGTCGGACAAACCATATATCCTATAGGGATTTAGCAAAATCTGTCTAAGTTCATGCATCCATAATTTTGTGAAAAATTGTTGAAAGTCAAAATCCATCAAATAAGCACACATTCAGTGTAAGTACTAACTGTCTACAAAATATAAAAGGTCTAGCTCAAAAACTGTAGGAGGAGTTAGCCAGACAAACTATGCATACTAAGTGTGACGAACGGACATGGGTAAAACAATATGCCTGCCCCCCGGCCAATAGTCTCGGGGGCATAAAAATTGTTGAGAGTAACGATAAACACAATAACCCTAACCATTCCCTCTAACTAAAGTGCTATTAATTAACATTTTTACCTTCTAATGGTCTTGGTAATTGAGGTACTATTCCATCCTGTGTATAGCAGGCATTCATAAATTGGTTTAATCTCTCCAGGGATGGAAATGAAGGATGGGTTGGTTGCTGCATGAAAATGTGTCCAGCATCTACTATACTTGAAACAACAACGTCCACCGAGACACCTTCTGGAAGGTTTAACTGAAAAAAAAAATATTGGATACCATAATTAAGAATGTACATTACACACCTTCTGGAAGGTTTAACTGAAGAAAAAAAATGGATTGGATACCATAATTAAGTATGTACATTACACACCTTCTGGAAAAAAATAGATTGGATACAGTAATTAAGTATGTGCATTACACACCTTCTGGAAAATTTGGATTGGATACCGTAATTAAGTATGTTCATTACACACCTTCTGGAAAAAAATGAATTGGATACCATCATATATATACATGCAACACTTGAAATAGTAAAACAAGACAAATGTCCCAAAACACAGTTGGTATAGCAATTACTGTTTCTAGCATATTACTGTCTAACACATTAGTGTGTGCAATTACTGTGTCAAGCAAAATACAGTGTCCACACTTGCTTTTAATATACTTGTTCAATTTTTATTTGTCAAAATGCTGCAGTCTTATCATGCTTCGCTCTGTGCAGCCTTTTATTCTAAACTAATCAGTAATTTTTATTCATTAAGATAGTAGTCATATTGGAAGTCCAAATCATAAATAAATTATAGTTCATTATAATTATGTCTCTGATAGGGTCAAATCAAAGATTATGGAATTTAGTATTTGCTGCTTCTCTCTAAGCACACAGCATAAGAAGGGACCAAAGATTGGTCGGTTCAGCTCTTGAGTAATATGCCTCCCTGTTCTTTTTGTAACCTATAGTCCGTTTGACTTATATAAATCTCCAGAAAAAAATTCTTAAAAATCCAGTTTTCAAATCAACATTTTTTTCCTGGAGAATTACTTCTTATGCTTTGTGCTTAGCTGAGAAGCAGTTAATACTGATTCCATAATCTTTGATTTGACCCTATCAGAGACAGAGACCACGGAGGTGGGTTTATTTTATTGAACAAAGGATTTTTCTAAAGATCTGAAAACTTGAAATAAGTGCAAATAAATGGAAAAGGTGGTAAATAAATGACGTACTAGCAATAACATTAACACATCAATCTACACATTCAAGTCAGCAATTAAAGATTTAATAAACACTATACAGTCAGACCTGTCCATGTGGACACCTCTATTAAATAGTCACCTGTATTTAAAGGTAATCTTTTCTTGTCCTGCCATAGAAGGCTGCATATCAATTGAACCTCTTTTAAGAGGTTGTCTGTCTTATAAGGCAGGCCCTTCAATAAGGAGTGGTACCAGGTACTTTTACCCACCTATAATGGTCTTTGCCATTGACTTTGGTACCTCCTGATTTTAAAGAGTATTATATAAGATATTCATGAAAATTGTTCAAATTTTAATAAAAAGTATCGCCTGTGATTGGGTGAGGTACTGGTACACTTCAAAAATATTGAAAGCCCTGATAAGGTAACTTTTCCTTTGTCTCAAAGGTGACCTTTTAATACAGGGTTGACTGTAAACTAAGACTGGTTATGTGGCATGTTACTGACTATTATCTTTAATTCTGCTTAAATTATGGTGTGTTAGTTGATCATTATTTCAAGAGAAAAGGTACAGATAAATTTGTCCATTAAAAATTTGTACAGTGAAATTTGTGTTTACCAAACACTAAATAAATTGGAATCCTGTATAAACTAAACTTTAAATGAAGCCACAATATAGGAAATCTTTGTTATTTAAAAATAACAGACATGTGCTTTCAGTGTCTATTTCATTGTACCATGTGACATAGTACATTTAAATATTAAGTCTAAGTACATTTAAATATTAAGTCTACTCATTAACTGACCATTAAGGTGATGGTCAATTGTTATTGATGTCCTTTAATATTTTAATGCTCAATATCACATGGTACAATTTGAAGCACATGATGAGATGTCTGTTATTTTGTTTTGATGGTTCAGAACTTACACTATTTGTACTCACTCCATGCTGAATTTTACATTTCAGAAAATATAACTAACAAAGAGACCTAATGAGTTCCGGTAACTTTTTCAATAATGAACCAAAAATTTGGAAATTAATTGTCAGCATTTGTAAATATCATATATTAAAATACATCTAGAAACAAATTTGTTGATTTGAAAACTGGATTTTTAAGAATTTTTTTCTGAACATTTATAAAAGTCAAACGGACTATAAATCCAATTAAAAATTCATAACCAAGAGACTTATATTGGCCTGTATCACTCACCTGAAGATCTACAAAATTTCCCCCTTCTACATAAGTAAAACCTATTCCCACAAGGAAGATCCATTTCATTTCAAGTCTCTTAAAACCTATTCCCACAAGGAGGATCCATTTCATTTTAAGTGCCTTGAAACCCATTCCCAAAAGGAGGATCCATTTTATTTTAAGTCCCTTGAAACCCATTCCCACAAGGAATATTCATTTCATTTTAAGTCCCTTAAAATCTATTCCCACAAGGAGGATCCATTTCATTTTAAGTGCCTTAAAACCCATTCCCACAAGGAATATCCATTTCATTTTAAGTCCCTTGAAACCCATTCCCACAAGGAGGATCCATTTCATTTGTTTAAATATAAAGCTCATCCCTCTACAGAATATTTCTAGTCAAGTTTAATTTCATCTGGTTGAGCAATTTTGCTGCCGATTAAAATGTGAAAAAGTGAGTGCCAAATGATACTACTGGAATTTTTCAGCCATGTCAAAATTTCGGACCTTTTACCAATGACAAATACCCTATTTNAAACCCATTCCCACAAGGAGGATCCATTTAATTTTAAGTCCTTTGAAACCCATTCCCACAAGGAGGATCCATTTAATTTTAAGTCCTTTGAAACCCACTCCCACAAGGAGGATCCATTTAATTTTAAGTCCTTTGAAACCCATTCCCACAAGGAGGATCCATTTCATTTTAAGTGCCTTAAAACCCATTCCTACAAGGAGGATCCATTTAATTTTAAGTCCTTTGAAACCCATTCCCACAAGGAGGATCCATTTCATTTTAAGTGCCTTAAAACCCATTCCCACAAGGAGGATCCATTTAATTTTAAGTCCTTTGAAACCCATTCCCACAAGGAGGATCCATTTCATTTGTTTAAATATAAAGCTCATACAGAATATTTCTAGTCAAGTTTAATTTCATCTGGTTGAGCAATTTTGCTGCCGATTAAAATGTGAAAAAGTGAGTGCCAAATGATACTACTGGAATTTTTCAGCCATGTCAAAATTTCGGACCTTTTACCAATGACAAATACCCTATTTTTTCCCAAAATTGTTATGATTTCCCCATTCTTTAGTACTTTTTTATTTTTAAACCATAAAAGCGTTTGAAAACGAAATGGAAATAAGTAACCTATTGTCAGTGCTTGAAAGCATATCTGAGTTCAATATTGATGCAATCAGAACAACATAAAGATAATTTTCCCAAAATGACTGTTTTGCTGATGAAAAATTCCATAACTGACAAAAAATTACACTTCCCAAAATACCCTGAAAAATCCCTGTACCAACAGCTAAAAACATTTGTTAATTACGAATAAACTCTAAAATGTACAACACATAGGGTAAATAAACTCACCTACACCAAAACAAATAAATCCAGACGAGGTCATCATTGCAGAATTTCTTAACTAATATTTCTCAATGGTAGTTAACATTGCTTCCAGCGACGTGTACAACCAGACAGATACATGACATTGTCACATATCTAACAGGGTCGAAATGGCTTTTTTTGTAAAGGTAATATTGTTGAATTGGCAACTTTCATATATCAAGCCTCAATAAATAAACCATACCATGGCATTTTTGTATCGTCCATGGCATCATATCTCCATCCATATCGGACATCAGAAGGAACTCCTCAGTCTGATATGAAAGTCTCTGAATGATACCAAGGCAGATATGGAAAATGTCATGTAATAATCTATTATAAAATATGCATAGACAATGAACATCAACAGTCCTCCGGCCTAAGACCAAAATTTTTTCAGTTTTTATTAAGATATACATGTATATAAAAATATATTCAAGAATTTGATTTGGACTAGTAAATTCATATTTCACTTAGAGGACTGCATCAATATATATCACATATACTGTAGGGGTGTGGAATTGCCATGCCCGACTCGTACATAGAACCTGCCGGACAAGTAGATTTTCCTGGCTAGCTTGTCCGGGGACAAGTAAATATCAACAAATAAAAATAATTTCTTATTAAAGTATTCTGGAAAGACAATTTCTCAAATGATATTATATCGTAAAATATTGACGGTTATATAGATAAATGTTTTGTGTTATTTCTTATGGGAAACGATCGTGTCAGTGGTGTTCCGAAAGCAGCTAAAAATAACCAGAATTCTACAAGTTCTAAGTTGAGTATTACGACCCGATTTTAATGATAATTGTACTGCATTTATTTAACGAAAACCGGGATCGTGTAACAGGTTTTTATTCATGTTCCGAATGTGACGTTTCCTTGCATGTCCATGGCTTTTCGCAAAAAACAGAGCCTAACATCTATGAACATATATTGTATAATACAAATCGGGTTGCAGTCGTTACAATGGATAAATATTTAATAATAAAAAAAGGCGGAAAAGGTTCTGTTCACAATGAGAAAGTTAACAAACGCAAAACTCTAGTGGAAAAAGACACACAATTTGTGGAAAAACAACCAACAGCGGCAACGAACTGTTCAGTCAAAGTGTGGCTAGCCGATTTCTCATGGCTACTGCTGGATTCTGATATTGTCTCGTATTGCAATATCTACAGGAAATATTTTGATTTTGCTGACCGGAAATCATTAATGTTTTTTTTTTTTGCAAAATCGTGGACAGAATGGATACTTATCTTCCCATGCCCATGGAAACACAACTAAAACGGTTTGATGGATAAAGCCATTGCCAAGGTTAATCAAAATTAACTTGATTGATATGAGAATTTATTTCAACACAGCTTATTTTATGTATCTAAAAAGAACTGATATTCTCTGACTGCATATTTCTATCTGAAATTCAAATTTAAAATGGTCTTCATTTGGGCAGTGATCACTTAGGCAGGGATGTTTGTGTTAACTTGATTAAAACTACATTTCAAATTTTACGCAATGATGTAATAGAAAATATAAACAAGTTCAATTTACTTTTTTTTAGTTAGCAACTGTGTTTGCAAGTATCAAATGTTTATAAAACAAAAACAAAAACAGGACAAGTAGGATTTTGTCCGGACAAGTAACTTTTTTCAGATAACTTGCCCGGGGACAAGTAGAATATTTCAGTATTTCCACACCCCTGTACTGACACTAACTAAAAATTCCAACTACAATTTGCATCACTGGAAACAATGTTTTTGATCATTGAATGGAAGTAAAGATTTTGATAGTAAATGAAAGTAAAGATTTTCATAGTAAACTGTCGTGTGAAAGAATGTGCATTGACTTTGAAGTGCAATTGGAAGCATCAGAAATATTTGTCAGTTCAAAGAATTCTGCAATGAAAATCAGGTCACCTTGTCCACCACCCACTAATTTAGAGAAGAATTTACCTGTGTAATGCCTGGTATTACCTGCATAATCTCTGGAATAATAAGTGGATTTGTGACTGCAGGCAAAGGATCATTCAGCGCTGGCACATCCACTTGTGCAAGATCTACACCCGGGAAACGTTTACTGATCATGACAAGTGCACCATCAATTTGTCTTTGGGTTCCTGAATCCAAAAAAATAAAAAATGTTTAAACTGACACCACATTTTTCAAAAAGTACATTTTCGTCGTCAACACACTAACCACACTTCTTAGCCTCTATCTTGTATTCCAGCAATTAAAATGGTTATGAAAATTTCTCTACTGATAATTTTCTTATTTAAGATATTTTCTAGTACAAAATCTTCCCCCAACAGTTACAAAATCAGAAAGAGTGTCCATTTTAACTAAGTTTTATAACTCAGGAAGAACAAATGTTAAAGCAACCTTAAGTTACTTTATGAAATGTAGAAAAAACTTTTATTTTTCAAGAACAAAGACCTGTTACCTTCTTAATCAAAACATACTATTTATCACTAAGGTTTTGTAAATATCTTATGCAGTTTGGTCACAGTGATCTCAAATTTATGTCAGACATGTGAAAAAAATGCCTAATTATTTACCAACAAAGTCCCATAACTCTGCAACTGCAAAAGTGATAAAAAGCAAAACAAAAAAACTCGAGTTATTACCAGACGTGAAGAAAGTTCTATTTTTTTTTTTGCAATGAACATAACTTTGCACAGCAAAAGTCAAAATGGCTGTTTAATAATTTTCTTGAAAATTTGGTCAAAAGCAGCCTTGAGTTATTGCCAGAAATTTCTATTTTTTGTAATGAACACAACCCATAACTCTTTAACAGCAAATGTGAAAATTTTCAAAATTGAAAGGCACCATACTTTTATCAATCCCAAGGCTGTGTAATGATTTGATAAGTTTGGTCAAAGCAAGCTTAAGTTATCACCAGATATGGCTTTTTTTTTACGAAAAAAGTTCCATAACTCTGCAATAGCAAATGTGAAATTCGTCAAAATTGTAAGAAACAGTACTTTCATTAATCCAAATATGGACAGACAATGGCAAAATTTAATCAGACTAAAATGTGATCTAGTTCAGTTCAGGTATTATTACAGATAGTGTTTGGTGTCAAACTGTCATGCTCTAAAACAGTTCTGAGAAGTTAATTTCCATTAAGAAGAATTTGAAGATACCAAAGGGGCAATCAGAATCCGTAAACCGGAGGACAGACAACACAATGGCCAACAGATCTACAAAACATATAAAACTAAAGATCGAGTAACACAGACCCCACTACAAACAGGAGGTGAACTCGGGTGTTTCGGAAGGGTAAGCAGTTCCTGCTCCACTAGTGGCACCCATCGTGTTAATCTAGTTACAATGTTAAAGAGTAAATTCTAGCAATAACAAGTTCTCTGTCTTCCTCTTACCATCAATTGAACAAAGTTGGTAGTCTGGTGTGAATGGATTGGTGTTTAGTGCCACATTTGCTCCCGTCTTTTCCTTTATATAGTTGATATTTTTTCCATATTTTCCAATTAGTCTTCCGCACAAATCTGTTGGAAAATTGCACCTGTAGAAAATTTTACCTGACTTGATTGATTGGCCATTAATTCCTCTATCACTGTCTACTGATGCCTGTAAAAAAAGAAGATTGTCTATCAAATGTGGTAATATTATTAATTTACTGTGAACATGCTACCACAAAATGAATATAAAAGTCTTTTCTTATAGTGATTTTAATATTGAAGCAGTCTTCGCCTTAATATTTTTTCACCTACTTGCCCGAAAGCCAAATTTAGACAAATTATCTATTTATTCAAACAAATTTAATAATTTTCACTTGTCCGAATCCAGTTTTACTTGTCCCGTGCTTAGGGCAAGTGGGTTAGCGTGAAGACTGATTGAAGGTGTTATCTTTTAATTGCATTATGATTATTGCATAAATTTATATTTTAGGGTACGAGTTCTGCTCATTGTTAAAGACCCTATTGTGACTAAGAAATGCAGAACAGCAATAGAAGCATCGTTCCTTTACTTGATTTTGTGTCTAAGTGTTAAATTTGATGGTTTCTCATGTACATTTACATCCATATACTTTCTAACTAATAAGAAATACATGTATTTTCCTATCAAGTTTAGCTTAATATGTCCAACTGATTTTGCAGATGTAATTGAAATGTGGAATGTTTATTTAATTAGACGATGAGCAAACACCACGATAGACACAGAGCGATAAAAAGAACATGGTTGTTTGAGTAGGAGAGATAAAGAACAAAACTGAAGCGAAGCACATAATTCCATTGGTTGCCTTTTCGATTATCGTGCTCTTAGTCCTAAAATAACATTTTATTTGTTTGGCATTGCCGCCCGACCCACTGAAAAACTTGCCACCCAAACTATTTTATTTGCGTTTCAGACAATTTTTTTTTTATATCAGAATCGCGCCGGAATTTCGATTGTGTCCGCAGAGTTTGTTCCGGGCTTTATTTGATCAAATCTCGATCGTACAAGCACTTGATGTACACTGTATTGAGAGCAAACGTTTAAACGATCTAGAATAGAAAATGGTCGGCTGAAAGGAAAATAATGTCGAAGAGGCTGGCAGTGGAAAGCATCCCCCTATGCTGCAATGCATCAGTTAAGGGGGGTGGACATTTGATCAAAAAGAAGATCTTCAGTTATTCTATGGACGAAACATGGGAGGACATTCTGAGACCTTTTAGAAGACTCAAACTTCATCTTTGGTAAATCAGACACTGTTGATGTCTGCTTGATGTCGTCGGTTCATCCCTTTCAAATGTAAAAAAAAAAAAATTCCCTACCTACCTACCCACTTGCTGATAGTGTGGGTCGGCAATGCCAAACAAACAATATTTTAAGACTTAAAGCATTTTGAATTATTTGACTTTCCAATATGTTGACACTGAGCGTACTTGATAAAGGTTATTACAGAAACGCTGCGTGCACACTAAATTAGATATCTACGCTTTTATTTATCATATGCTGCATTTGTGATTTGCTTCTTTTTTTTCTTTTTTTTTTTTATAAACTCTTTGCTATTCGAAAAAGAAATACACATGCACACATAAAAAATCCTCAAAAATTAGTTAGCAATGGATCACTTCATTTGTACATAAAAACTTTTGGTGTAGATTGTGGTATTTTTTCAGCAATCAGAATGGGATTAGGATTATGGTGTTTAAGGCGACTTTCATCAATACTTCAGTTATATGGTGGCAGTCAGTTTTATTGGTGGAGGAAATCGCAGTACCTGGACAAAACCACTGATCTGCCACAAATCACTGACAAACTTCATTGCATAATATTGTAACAAGTACACCTCGCCATGAGCAGGATTCAAATTCACAACATTACTAACATTTGTGTACAGGTATCAGATAATTATAACAAAATATCCTATCAATATGAAGGAACTTGGTCGCCATGTTACAAGTTAAAAATAAAAATAAACAAACACTAACACTATCACAGTTAGATATGTCTGAATTCTGAACACCATTTTCTAGTACCGCATGTTGTGAGTCTTTTGATGGCGATACAGAGTTCCTATCTTTGAATGGCGAGGCAGTACGGTCACTACTTGTTTCTGAAATTTTATCGTCCATGTGGCTGGCACTATGACTTGAACAGTTTGAGTCATTCCTCTGTCTTGAACAAGAATTATTATCCAGCACTGAATTGTTCAAGACTGAATGAGACAGTTCACTCTTATCTTTAGAAGACAAACTTTGGGAAGATTCACAAATGGAAGACTCCAATTTAATTGAAGTTTCTGGTTTGATAACATCGTCTGTATTCGAATCATTGTCACGCAATTGAGAGCAAGTGATATCCAAATTTGTAGATTCTAGCAGTGGCACTATAGTTGATACAGAGAGAGCATCCTGCTCTTGTACTATCTCTTGACCATTTTTCTCACTTTCTAATTTAGTGATGAAACTCACTTCGTCCATTCTTGAAGCGGTCATAGCCTCGTTTAGCACGGACATGTTTTCAGAAATGATAGTTTCGTTTACGTCACCAGTTAAATTTAAATTTTGATATGCCTTATCATTCCCATCATCCTCTTTTTTGACCCCATCATGGCTGGCTTTATTGAGGTTATTTGTAGATTCAGCCAAAATGAGGTCATCTTCTTGTAATGAAGGTTTCCCAAACAGGTCGTCATCTTGTAAACTATCTTCTTGTAATGAAGGTTTCCCAAACAGGTCGTCATCTTGTAAACTATCTAAATCCTTGTCTTTATGAGACTTCTCAAAATTAGTATCTAAACAATTGCCATCTTGATGCAAAAGTCTGTCAATTTTTGACGATGTCAATTGATTAACTTCTTGAATAATAATTTCTCCCTGTCCATCCTCTGTTGTTTTAACACTTGTGGTATCAGAAACATTTGATATGGGTTCAGCGCTTGCTTCTGCTATTAATGGTTGAGATGAGATGTGTCGGAGATTATTTCTAGAATCTTTTTCTTTTATCGTGGCATTTGCCGATTTGTCAAGCTTTCCCGTTCGTTTTTTGGGTGGGTTTTTGCGCCTTAGATACCACATGACCGCTACCAACGAAATTGTTGAAATAGCAACAGCCCCAACTAATCTTACGTTGGTCATATTTGGTTATTACACTGAAATATAAATAGCATTCTAGTATTAAAAATTATCTAAATGTACATGTATATAATGATAAATTCTTTGTTCACAATTTTAGCGATGTATTTTTGGTATGTTAAATTAATCCTTAAAAGTTCATTCTTAATTCTTAATTACTCTACCTGAAGTACAATGCATAAAATCATAATACATGCAAATTTTCAAAAGTCTCCTCAGATTTGCCCTTATGTCACCTGAGAGAGAAGTTATGTCACCCTGCAGGGCTCACCACACATAGTAAAAACAGGGCGACTTGACTTCTCTCTCAGTTGACTTAAGGGCGAAGTGAGGGAAAATCTGGGAGACTTCCGAAAATCGATCCCGATTTTAACGTTTCTTTCCCCACTACCGCATGTTCCCTACCTTTCACAAAACGAACATGTGCTGCACAACGATCTTAAAAAGGATGCAATTAACGAGCTTGGAATAAAATATTGAACATCAAGCCCTGTATGGGTCATATTTCACGAACATGGGAGCTTCTTTTACGTGAATATTGAAGAAAAAGTATGATTATTGAAAATTTATAGGCGATGTCTCAAAATAACAGGGCGACTTAAATTTCGCTTTTGGGCCGAGTTGGAGTGACTTCAGAGCCATGAAGGCGACTTTGTCGCCCAAGTCGCCTGGTTTGGTGAGCCCTGCCCTGTTTTTAAGAAGAGTTTGAAGATACCAAAGGGGTAATCAGAATCCGTATATGGAAGAAGAACAGACAACACAATGGCCAAAAGAAACTAGAGGCTCAGGTGAGCCTGTATCGCTCACCTGATATAAATAAGTCCTCTTAAGAATGTCTACATGCCGAATACATCTAAGTTACAATTTTGAAAGTATATACTACCCAAAGAACATCCATGCCATGTTTGCTTTAAATTGGCTGACTGGTTTCAGAGGAGAAGACTTTTAAACAATTTTCCCATTGGGTCCTATGTTAAAACTATGGCCGCTGACAGTGGCCATTTTGGACGAGATTGGGGTCACTGAACACAATTTTGGAAGTTGACCACTGAAGGACCATCGATGACATGTTTGCTATATTGGTTTACTGGTTTCAGAGGAAAAGATTTTAAAACATTTTTTCCCATAGGGTCCTATGTTAAAACTATGT
>MJUT01058120.1:194286-218569 GCA_002080005.1 Gigantidas platifrons
GACCCAGATCTTTCAGGCTAGGGTCGGAAAGGGGAAACAAACATATTTTTAAGGATGGCCTCAGTAGTTTCAAAGAAGAAGATGAAAGTATGAAAAGTTTACGAACGCGGACGACGGCGGACCCAAAGTGATGACAAAAGCTCACATGACCCTTTGGGTCAGGTGAGCTAAAAATACAAAAGGACAAACAACGATCTACAAAACATACTCATAAAAGTAAAGATCGAGTAACACGAACTCCACTAAAACCGGGGGTGTACTCAGGTGCTCCGGAAGGGTTTAAGCAGTGTCTACTCCACTAGTGGCACCAGTCATGTTAATCCAGTTACAAACCCAGTGACAAGTCATGAATAAGGAAAGGACCAGGAAGTGTTTACGAAGTGTTGAACATGTGTGTTGAGCCTTTAGTCAACATGTCTATTGCAATTTTAACCCAGTGGCGAGTAAAATATTACGCCGATCGTACTCAGATGTTGCTTATTAAAAATCAAAAGCATCATGGCATATTTCAAAGAATATTTATAAGACAGTCTTCCATACATACATGTATATGAGTGAGTGATTGTAGTTTAACGCCAACTCAGCAATATTTCAGCTATATCATGGCGAGAACAAGTTAATTTTCAATGAGATGATGAG
This sequence comes from Gigantidas platifrons, assembly GCA_002080005.1. Lineage (NCBI taxonomy): Eukaryota > Metazoa > Mollusca > Bivalvia > Mytilida > Modiolidae > Gigantidas > Gigantidas platifrons. The sequence continues at coordinate 194,926 of MJUT01058120.1, forward strand.
GTCCACTTTGTTCTAGACCAACACGCTGATTTGGATTTTTATAATGCTCGCTCAATGAAACATCAGTCTGCGGATAGACATGTCACTCCACTCTGACACATTATTTTGATTACGAGCCAACCAGTCTTTGCTCTTACTCCTTCAATGCTGTGTGCCTAGCGGAGAAGCCGCAAATACCAATTTTATAGTCTTTGGTTTGACCCGACCGGGTCTAGAACCAATGATCTACCGCGCTCGAGGAGAGCTCGCTAACCATTACGCCACAAATGCGGTTCAAAGAATATACTAATTATGACAACTTAGATACTGAAACATTTCCTATGCCACGTGCATGATCGTGCCCCCTTCCGATGACACCATTTTCATTTGGTATTGAATAAAATAAAGTTACCCTTAACAGAAATACATAATGAAACAAATCAATTTCAATCTTGACAGTTTCATGCATGACATGTTGCAAAAAAAAAAAAAAAAAAAAAACAACCTTGAAGGCTATTCAAAAATGCAAGGCGACTTGTAGTTCTCTTTTGAATGTTAATAAAGCGAAATCATCCTTCACAAAGACAACTTCTTTGCCCAAATCACTCTATCGCACGAGTCCTGTATATATTTTAGGTCTGTTCTCAAAGTTAGCAATATTACAGACCTGTTTACCCCTGTTGACCTATAGGAGTAGTTTTCTTCCTTGACCGAGAGTAGTTTTCTACTTAAAAGAGTAGTTTTTGTCTAATACGCTACGGGGTTTGAGAGCACACCCTCACTAAGAAAAGTTTGAAAAATTAGGTATCGTTTCCTGCAATGTACATCATACAGCTTCTTGTTGAACATGATTGTTTGTTTATACCTGTGTGTATTGTCTCAAGTGTAAGGATTTATTGGCTAGCCTAAAAGCATATATATGGTACTTACTGAAAATTTGTCAACAGTGCAACATGTTTATGCAACCCGTTTTAAAATAAAATTATGTTAATGCATCAATAATTTAAATTTTACAGTCAAATCCAGTTTATATATTAGATAGGGTAGTTTAACATGTACTCGATAGACATTGAAATGATTGCCCCGTTCGATTATCTCCCTTGCTTGTAGATGTAAACAGCACATCTATTAATTCCTTTTATAATCATTATTCTGAACATATTTATGTATAGTGTAATGACTTTAGAAATAATATAAATATATGTACAGTTCTCATTAAATAAAAATATTAATTGTACACTATGATGCAAAAACAATCCAAATAACCAATATTGGGTTTTTAGAGATGACTATTTGAAATTTATCAGTAGTAGGGCTATCACATAAAATATTTGAAAACAGCTTAATAGATCAATAATCGTACATATTATTAAATGTAACGATAATTCATTGGTAAATAAGATTATACAATCTCTATATATTTGCAAACCTTAATTTACGATAAATCTGATTTTTTTCCCTTTACTCTCAACTTCATCAACAAATTTCAAATATGGCGGTTATCACTTCATTAACCAGACACGAAAAGTCAGTCTGCCACAAGTAGAACACGGTAAAAATGTATCCCCCTTTGTTGAGGGTTTGAGACAATTCCAAATTTCTGTATATTCATGTTTACATCTTTCTCTTACCAATGGCAGTGACTTCTTCAAGCTCAGTCCCCTGCTTGCGTTTGGCATTCCGCCATTCATTTTCAGACACATGTTACTAGATCATCAAAGTGTTTGTAAGGAGCATGAATATACAATAATTTTAAATCGGTCAAACGACAAAGATTCAGTGCTGCGTTCGGATATCTACCATAAGAAACAAGAGTACTTTCTGGTGATTTTCTTTTTCCAGTTTTGCAACTTGTTGGCGTAAAAATAACTTATGAGGGCGTAGAGCGTAATTTAGGGCTCAAAAGTGGTAGAAACTATGCTGAAATCGTAGTGGTAAACAGGTATGCAATAAAGTCAGGGCTTTCAACACTTTCAAAAGTAGGAGGCTATTTTGAAAAAGTAGGTGGAGAACGGCGAGCGAAGCAAGGGTGAACAAATTAGTCACCAAAGCCCCTAGAAGCTGTAGGGTAAATGGTGCAAAATCCTGCATTCTGGGGGTTTCCTGACACCTATTTTAACTTCCTAAAATTCTTTTTTTTCATACATTTATTTTTTGCTTTACTTTAGCCTCCTTCCTTTCAAAATGTAAAGTTGTTTGGAATTTTGCATCAATTTCAAATTGCTCTGAGCTTATTGTTATTTAATTTTATTGCTGTTTCATTTTACACAAACAAAAGCTTCATGCCAAATACCTAAAGGTAAATCATTGCATCATTCCAAATGTCTGAAAAGTGTTGATAATGTGAAATATTTCAAATTTTGACTTTTCTGCTTTACAGATTAATAATCTGTAATTTTTAACTTTATATCATCCAATAATGGAACAGATAATGTTTCAAAAATATCTTTCTTTTCTTTTATTAGCCAATTAACTGTATATATATTTTTTCTGAACATTATTTGTTAAAACAAGTCTGCTTTGAAGTAAACATTTTGTAGAATTTATTTTTTATATAAATAAAGCAAAGTATTTTATTTAAATTCACAGAGAAATAAAAATTTCAGTGGAGCTTTTCAACCATTTGTCATGATAAAGCTTGTAATATTTGTCCATTTCAAAGGTTTCAATATTTCCTAAAAGCCTAAATCAAGTCCTCTATCGTATTTTGCACATAAAAAGACAAGTTTAGATTTGGCACCAAATTGATATCCAATAATTGTTACGTGTCCGGTCCGGAGTGATTCTTGTTCTTATATTTCAAATATTAATATTTTCGTTCATTAAAGCGTTTCTGAGATTGCGACTTTAATTTTGTCAATGTCCTTGAACTTCATCATATCATGGAAGAACGATAAATGATACAATAAAGAGTTTTGATCTGGTGTTTCACTTTAGTTTTAATCAAAATAAATTATGGACAAATTGGAGATCAAAAGGGCTCTTTTATACAACAAACCCAGATTATTATGGGATTACGCATTTTTTATCCTTGATACATAAAAAGTAGCTGGCGGCAGAGTGAAGTGTAGACGTTGAATTTCGGCGACAACCGGCTTCAAATGAAAGCCCTGAAATTTAGAGTTGTCATTTGCTAACAGGAAGATTCAAATTTAGACCATTTAATCTTGAACTTAAAATTGAATTGATGTTTACAGTGTGAGAAACTACCGCTCGCCAACTCGCCAAATGCGAGTGTAAAATGATTTTGTCGAGTATTGCCATCCAAGTACAAGCCATTCTGGCGAGTTGGCATGTTTGGACGAATTACGATAATTTACTGCTCGCCAGTTGATGTAACAAAATAAATAGTCCGAAATCAATTGAATGGATTGATTGAACGTGATTCACTTGCGTGTTCCGATAAAATAGTATCGAAACATAAGTTTTTATTAAAATTGTCGCTCGTTTTTTGTTTTTTATGGAAACGTTAAAAACTTGCACGATTGTCCCGACCTTGGTAGTTATTTTCATGTCGTTTCTGATTAGAAATCGTGAGTAAAATACCTATGAAATACCCCTAAAAACAGATGTTTTGTTATTTCAAACATGATACTGTGTCGTAGTCCAAATTTTAGCGGAAGTTGGTAATTATTTACTGAAATAATCATACATCTTTGATCGGAAATGGTATGCTTATTTTGTTAATATCCTAACAGTTCTAAATGTTGACCTTCGCGGCAAATTTGAATTTATAGGAATGAAATTAAATTCAACATGATATTCTTTTTGATAAGTAGTTGGTGCATGATGAGAACAAAGGAATGTGGACTGTGGTGTTCCTGAACATGTGGAAATATTGGATACTAAGAGTCATGGAAAAAATGGTTGGATAGTGAAATTTAATTTTGGCGAGTAGATTTCAAGTTACTAGCCAGATTGGCGAGTAACTTTAAAAAAATGGTTTCCCACACTGTAAGGCCAAAAAAAATGTATATGGTCACATGTAAAAAAAATCTAGGGTCGGTCGGTCGGCATTAATTTTTTTTTTAAACACTATCGGCAAAACCGGAAATAGTCATTCCTGGTTCCGGAATCCAATTCCGGTATTTCATTTTCGAAATTTCCGGTAAGCCGTCATTTGTAGCTGTTTAATGACGAGTTACGCAGTTTTTCTACCTTCTTTGCTCTCAATTTCAACAAAAAGCTAGCGGTTGAATAAATAAAACATTGCTGCTGATTAAACAACAAAAATAGTTATCTGAATTCGGTGAAAATTGACAGGGTCGCTAGCAAAAATTAGGGTAGAATAATTGCCGATTAAAAAGGTTAGCGTCGGCGGCTGAAAAATAGGGTCGGTTGGGTGACCGTAAACACACATATTTTTTTTTTGGCCTAATCAAGTTAACATCAACAAGCTTGCAATGTTGTTTTAGTGATGGATAATGTGTGCTTACTTCAGTAGAAGGGAAAAAAAATTTCTGACCCCAATTTTTAGTGCCTACTCTCAAAGTTTGTATTAATACCATTTTTGAAAAGCACTGTTGAAGTCAGATCCTTGTCTATTGCAGTTTTTCATTATTTATATATTTTTGTCACGGCCAAAGTGATCTTTAGCGATTATGTTTACAACTTTCACTTTGCCAACCAAATATCATTTTGAATTTGCTTTGGTGAAAAAAATCAAACGAGTGAAGGGTAGGTCAAGTTCAGAGTACAATAAGATTAAGATTATTATAAAGAGGATCAAAACAGAAGAATTTTATTTACATACCTTGAATTTTGAATATATAATTAAGAAAGCATATTATTAGGAGACAACAGGACAAATATAATGTACTATTTTATGCAGAAAAAAATGTGTTTGAAGTAGCGAAGTTGTAAAATAGTTAACCACCTTCTCTTATATTACATGGCTAGTTTACCTTCCCATTGATAGAAACAAGTGCATGTGTAGATACGATAACGTAACCCTCATTCCGCTTGTGCTCCATTTAGGGTTATGAATCGATCCCATTCAACGTATGGGAGTGATTCACACCGGGCGGTTTTTTGTCCTAATTCCGTTGTAAGTGGTTGGAAAAATTAACGGGGGTGAAAGATAAATATATTTAGGTAAACCTTGAGGTGTTAAATAATCGCTGCAGCAATCCATGGTAGACTTATATCCATCTGAAAATTTGAATGCATAAAATCTTCTTTCTGCCCGACATTTTGTTTACAAGTTGCTAGTTCACGTGCACTTGCCTCGTTTTTGAGATATCCTTATTTGGATCAGTTTTATAGTAAAACGTAGTAACAGTTTTCCATATTTGGCATATATGGATAGGCTCCGCCCATTGCGAAAGTCTACGTAAGGTGTTATGGCGGACAAGTAACAATTTTCAAATACGAAACCGGTCTTGAAGATAGAAACAGGGATTGTAACACTTATTTCGTATCACCATTACTTAAAAATTGTTGGGAATAATAAGATATGACCAGATATGCAAAAAGAAAGTTGAAATATTCACGGAACAACAATTTTAATTTGCTCCCATACGTTGAATGAGATCGATTCGTAACCCTAAATGGAGCACAAGCGGAATGAGGGTTACGTTATCGTATCTAGTGCATGTGGTGGTTATGACAAAAACATAATATTTTATCAGGAAGGACAACTCTTCAAGAACAAAATCTTTGAAAAGGTCATCCATTCTATTTAAAAACCCAAACTAGATTGCATAGAAATTAAAACACATAACATTTTAAAATACTATTTCTGTCGATTTTCGTAACAGTCGTGGTTGAGGATCATGCTTAGATGTGTATTGCGACATTTGTTTGTTTCGGTTATTTTTCATGATGACGATAGGTCAAGCCAAGGTTTGTTGACAACACATATTTTGCATCGTCGTGGATGATAAACCGATAAATATTCACCTTGACAAATGTAGAAGAAACTATTAAAAGCAATTCTGTGGGATGTCAATGACAACTAACTTGACGCATTCGTGTAATATTTAGTTTTTTGAGAAAGAAATTCACCACACGTGTTTCCTCCATCATTATCAATTCTCGTCAAAATCTCGTAATCGATTCCACGAACTATTTTCGAGCGCACTTGTTTAAAGTTCATACGCAAATGTTTACATTTTTCTTTTTGTGTTAATTTTACAATTTTCATGATAGATAAGCCAATTCGTTTTGAATTTTGGTAAATAATTATACGTATGAGTTTTTCGTAAAATTTTGTTTAATTCAAATGAATGAACTAATTATCATTTTAAATGTAATGTTGGATTATTTATGTTAATGAATGGTCGCGCAAACGGATGTAGAAGTCCATTGGTCAAAACAAAACATAATCAGGTGTTATTTAAGTGACCTGTCAAAAGAACGATCTAATAGAAAAAGAAGAAACGATAAATTTGGAACAAAAACAAAATTAGGTTACTTAGAAACGAAATGTTATTCAGGACTATTGTTTGATCATGACCGTGTTTCGCCATCTTTGGTAACGGGATAGAAAGTTGATTTTGTCTGGTGCGCCATCAAAATGGCATCTGCATCCAGCCTCAAACAAAATGATGATACAAGTACTTTAATTAATTGTTAACAAAATCATACACAATGGAGGTTGTTGGTGAATACGAATACAACAGGAAGGACCTTATAGGCCACGGTGCTTTTGCTGTTGTTTTCAAAGGGCGGAACAGAAAGGTAAACAAAACATTTAAAAAACAATGACATTGTTCTTTTATTCATTATTATGTTGTCAATGGAGCCAGATGGTTTCTAAGTCATTTGTTCAACATTGTCTCATTCTTGTGATCCAATTGATATTTAAACTGAATAATATTAAATACTAATATTATAATGTATAGTCATTTATAAATTTAGAAATAGCATTTTAAATAATTGCATCATCACATGGCAACATTATTATATTTAGGATTTATTGTCAGAACAAGTTTGGCTTCTATTAATATGAACAATAAACAACTACAAACACATTTTTTTTATTTGGAGATGACACGGACCACTTTTTCATTTCTTTGATCTTGTAGTCATTCCATTACAATTGGCTTTTTTTTCATACATTGAAATTCAAATTGAACAATATCTTTTTACGTACAATGTACGTCTTGTATGTTATGTACAGTATGTTTCTCAAGAATCTGTCTGGACAATTTCAGTATAATGACTTGTGTCCCATAATATAGTTGAATATAGAAATCGGTGATAATTTTTCAAATTACTCTTGATGCAAATACGTGTATTAAACTTCATAATTACAAAAAAAAAGTATCATGATGCATGTATTATTAATAATCAGGTCATTTTTCTATGACAATAAAAACAGTCTTTTTCTGAAAAAAAATGCTATGCAGTACATGCATTTGCCATTTGATCCCTATATTTTTCAAACTGAAAAAAAAACCAACCATGATCACTCTTAAGCTTCTACTGTACCTTCCATGGTTGATGAATTATTGATATTATATGGATCTATTACTACTTCTTGTTGTGTACACAGAGATCCTATTCTAGATCAGTCCTGGACTCGCCAAAGTTTTCATATTTTTACATTGATGGGGCTCACCAAAATTTTTAGATACAATGTATGTCTTCCAAACTCATCAGTATAAATTAGTGTAATTTTTCCCTCTAGTACAGTATCAACTTTGATAGATGACTAAGTATTCTCACTACACAACAAATTCACACTTGTGGCAAGGTTTGATAAACGTTTGTCAAAGGTTGTGATTATCTCATGGTAGTCCAATTCCTCTACCAATATTTGAAATAACGGCAAGATATGACTGAAATATTGTAGAAAGTGGAGTTTAATACCCATTACCCGTGACAATTAAAATGTCAGATTAAATACCTAATTTTGTGTGTTTTGAATGATTAGAGAGGTGGTTGTAATTTAAGCAGATGCTTCCACTTTGCCTACTGTAGCCTACTGTGAGTCCGGAACTCATTACTTGACAAAGTTTCATATAAAGTCGGTACATATTTAACAATACACACCATATAAGCCCTCGTGAACTTTCGAAATCATCTAGTGGACTCGGTGACCATTTTTTATTAAAAAAAAAGATTGCTGTACAGTGTAGTGGGAACTCTCATTTTTTATTGGGATGAGTGATTTATAAATCACTTTCACATATTATATTCGTTTTATGAGAAATTCATCAAATTTATAAGATCTTTTACAATGTACATGTGTACATGAAAACTGACAAATACAGACCCTATAGTATAGTCACATCAACCACTCTTACAATTTGCAGAGTTTCATTGATCTTTTGAAATGTTAATTGTTATATTTTATAACTGATTGGCTTAAAACTGAATTTTGAAAAGCATGTAAAGTTGTATCTTTTTTAACATGAATTTTTCAAAAAGGGGAGACAATTTACTTGAAAATGTCAGTGTTCCATAATTCAGTTGTGTAAAAAAAATAAGATGTTTGCAGTGCCTGAAACTAATTGAGGTAGTACATGTAGCTGGTAATTCTCTTATACAAGTGATTTTTAATGCCAATCTCAAAAGAAAAAATATTAGTACTTAAACAAATTTATTAACAGGCCTGTAAAATCTTCATTTATAAGATATGAAAATTTAGTTGGTTAAAAAGTATAGATTATTATTACAAATATATTACTCATAAATTCCCAGAATAATATGAAATCAGGCTTAATAACTTTTCCAAATTATTTTATTTTCATTATCACTTGGCAATATCATGCTCATTGTACAAAAAATGTACGTGAGTGAGAGCTTTTTATTTCTATAGTCTAATAAAGTCGCAGGTTCTATAGTCTGATAAAGTCACACTAACCAACATTTCTTTATAGTTCAAACATGTGATTTCATTGTTTGTTTATTTACATTTATTCTGGCTTGTCAGACTCAGAGAGTCATGCACTGGTAGATCTAAATCAATAACATTGCATGGGATAGTCCACAAATTTGTATGTTTGTAAACATTTGAAATATTGAACAAATTTTAGGTCATAACAACAGATACATGACCTGACCCAGATTTATAAGCCATGTGTCCTACCTGTATATAAACATAGGTACATTCGATTGTATAATTCATGTTCAGTTAGATCTATAAATAGCACAATCAGCTGTAGTGTTAAGAAAATGTAAATACTATCAGCTAGTATAATTACAGGACATTCCTCTCATTTCTGATCGAATTTATTTAAATTGACCAATATAATTCTTATGGTGTTCCAATAACTTGTATCTTATTAAACAGAAACTAAAATATATCCCCAGCAACAAATGTATATTTAGAAGTTTTGTAACCTTTAAGTACTATTTTAAATTCTGTATGTATATTGTAGAAGAAAATTCTTATTAAATAACTAAAATCATTTGGCTGTAGTTGACCAACTTAATTTATTTTGAATGAAAATATGTTGAAAGGTCCAATTATAATTAAATCCCAGATACATATGTATATACATGTACATAACTTTATTTGACCAATCAAAAAATGATAATTCAAATGATATGAGTTGATTTTGAATGAAAGCTATCAATTTTGTTAGTGGAATTTAATTTTCATTCCAAGTTCCAACCAAATACTATGTTATAATTGCCTTAATCATTTCATGTCAAGATAACATTTGTATCTGCATATTTAATTCAGAAAAAAATCCCATTCCAGATCTTGACCAACAGTTGCTAAATGATTGAAGATAATTAATACATGTAGTAAAAACAACTAGTTTGTAGGTAATGTGTATGAAATATTTAGCTCCAATTCTTTCCAGTAATATATTGTGACAGGTATTATACACTTGAAGCCAACAATATAAAGATAGTTTAAGTTGGATAAAGAATCTACATAACTTGTTTATTGACAGATCTAGGTCAATATATACTTGTAACTGTTTTCTGTAACCTGTTGACTGACTTACAATTTTTTTTTAATTGGGTACACCATACCTAATATATGTAGGTCACTAAGTCAGGATGATTTTTTTTCTTTCATACATTTGAAACAAGTTTAATTTATGCCAAAAAAAATTATAAAATTGATAAAAATAGAAAGAAAAAATTGTTTGGCATATAGATACCTCAAATTTGTCTAGGTGACTCCTGGTCCTAGACTTATCATGATGATCACTTTAGTTTAATTTGGGACTCACCATTTTGTACAGAATAAAAGAATGTACTAGCGGGACTTGTGCCTGATGGTTGTGAGTCGTCACAATTTTATTCTACTATATACATTGTACATGTAGCTAGGATCTCTGGTTAGGAGTAAGAGCATGAACTGTTCCTAATGAATATGGAATTTATTTTTTGGGGGATGAAGGGGCAGATTTAGATGGATGGTCAGGTTGCATTACAGTACATGTAAATCAAAAATGTTTTTTGAATGGCACTGCACATTTGCAATATTTCATCATAGACAATTATGTAAAAATAAAAAATTTTTTTTTCTCATTCTTCAGAGGCCTGATATGACTGTTGCCATCAAAAGTATTACAAAGAAGAACCTTGCCAAGTCACAGAACCTTCTTAGCAAAGAAATTAAAATTCTAAAGGTTTGTTATGTAAACAGTAAAATTCTAGTACAATTTACATTTTGTATACAGTGAAACCTGTCTAAACCGAACCCTGAGTAAACCAAAAACCTGTCTAAACCGAAAACCTGTCTAAACCGAATCCTGAGTCAACCGAAAACCTGTCTAAACCGAATCCTGAGTCAACCGAAAACCTGTCTAAACCAGACAGATTTTACAGTCCTATATACTGAACCCTTCAGTAAACCGAAAACCTGTTTAAACCAGACTTTACAGTCCTATATGCTGAATCCTGAGTAAACCTGTCTAAACCAGACAGATTTTACAGTCCCATCTGCTATTTGTCTACATGTATGTAATTTGAACCTGTGTAAACCGAATACTTGTCTAAACTGAACAAATTCTTCAGTCCCATAGGGGTTCGGTTTAGACAGTTTTTACTGTATTTGTGTTTATACAATAATTTACAGCCACTCTCTAGAAAGACCAACCTTAACTTTAGGTCAATAGCTCGGAAGTGAAGGGCGGGAATGGGTATCCTATATTTGTGTTACTAGGGATGAGACACCATAATAGGTACATACATGTATAACAGATTTTTTACCTTAGAATAAATATGATTAAGTCACTATTACTCTATATATGTTATTTGCATAACTAATACACATGTATCAGGGCTTTCAATAGAAGCCTGTAGCCGGCGATTTTCGTCGTTTATTTAGAGAAAGACCGCCGGCTATTTTGTTGGGGAAAAAAATTGAAATTTTATTTCAATCATGTCAATATTGTTGTCGTGTTTTGATAATAAATCTATATTTACGGCACTTTATTTATATATATTTTTTGCTTCCTGGAATAACAGTTTTCCGATATACTGTTTAATAGGTACACATTTTTTCATTGGTCGAGAGATTTGTTCAGGACTAGTACGTATCCCAGAGATTCCCAATCAAATCCGGTAAAAATAAATTCGGTCCGGAAAACATTGGTTTCCACTGCGCACCGGACCGACTATCCGGTATAAAATACAGGGTTTGTTGTATAATAGAGCCCTGTTTGATCTCCAATTTGTCCATAATTTATTTTGATTAAAACTAACAAGTGAAATGCCAGATCAAAACTCTTTTCTTGTATCATTTCTCCATGCTTTGATGAAGTTCAAGGACATTGACAAAATTAAAGTCGCAATCTCAGAAATGCTTTAATGAACGTAAATATCAATATTTGAAATTATAAGTACAATGCCTTCCCGGGAAAGATGTTTGAAAGAAAATGCAAAGGAAAACAAAAATTTGACATCGTATTTTTCAACTTTGTAAGTTGATATAAAAAATGAGTTATTTTACTTTGTTATAAATATACTTGAAACAAACCAAAATTAACAAAATCTAAATATGCGATTTACAATATTTTATTATTAAACACAATAAAACCACTTAAGTTTAATCTGAAATAAAAACCTGTGTACTTAAACTGAAACAAAGACAATATTTAGCAACAACCAGTTCTATACATTACCTGTAGTAATAACACACATGCGTAAATAGACATCCATTACTTCTTATTCCTTCTGTATTGATGTCCAGGTTTGGACCACCAAGTATACAACTTGTACTTATATTAGAGTTGCACTATATGCACCTTATTTACACCCACAATATTGAATAATTAAGAATTTCGGATAAAAGGTAAAAATAAACAAGTATGGTTAATTTGTATCCAATATTCTATATACAGATATTTTGACAAATTTTACAGTTATACCAGTGTTGTGGACAATACTGATATAAATTGATCCATAATTTGCATAAGATCAAATATCAAATTTTGTTCTACTTTGGGTTGTTGTTTCTTTTTTTTCTAGACAACAATCTTAATTTTTAGTAGAAACCAAAATGAAGCAAATGTACCACAGATTAACAGATATATCATGGTACTTTATACAGCAACTCGTAAAATATTTTAAGTAACATAAGAAAATTACCTGTAGACATTTTGGGAAAATTTTTGGGGAAAAATGTCTAATTAGCCAAAATTGACCTGTAGACATATTGGGATGACATCAGATTAATGCATTAAAGAGAAAATTAATTGATTCAGACCCCCCTGACATATTGCCCTTTTATTCACAGGTCGCACGCATAAAATTGCCCCTTTTCAGTTTTGCACCCTGCCCTTCTTAAATCCTAGCTAGAACACTGACAAGAATCACTCTGGACCGGACAGGTAAAAATTATCGGAGGCGATATAAATTTGGCGCCAAATTTAAACTTGTCTTTTGTGCAAAATACGATAGAGGACTTGATTTAGACTTTTGGTAAATATTGAAACCTTTGAAATGGACAAATATTACAAGCTTTTTCCTGATTAAGACAAATGGTTGAAAATATCCACTAAAATTTGTATTTATCTGTGAATTTAAATAAAATACTTTGCTTTATTTATATGAAAAAAAAATTCCACAAAATGTTTACTTCAAAGCAAACTTGTTTTAACAAACAATGTTCAGAAAAATATTAATATATACAGTTAGTTTGCGTTACTAAAACGAGAAATGGAAAATTGGTAGCCCTTGGTTGAAAGCACCCACTGCAGGAAAAGTTTGATATTTTTTCGGTCCTGTGAAATTCTTTATTGAGCTTACTGATATTGCAGCTCTCCACAGTTGTTGATGGATATAAAAAACAATGTATTCTGGAGCCTCCGGGGGGATCCCCTACAAGGGCACTGCCTTTGACCTGTTGGTAGCCTTTAGCGGCCCTCAAACCCCCAACCGAAAAATGTCGGGCGCATTTCTCCACCTACTTTTTGGAAATAGCCTGCTACTTCAAAACTTATTGAAAGCCCTGATGTATATGTACAAAATGTATATGAATAGCTCCAGTTTGTCATGGGCAGATATTTGTTTGTTACAAAATGTAGAAGTCTAATAACAGGAACTCTATTCCAATCCAATTTTCTCACAATTCCAATGTAGCATATAAATATACTGGTATATACATGTACACATAGTGAGTGACTGTCATATATATTATATGTGTGAAATAAATTATGTATTTTATGGTCAGTAGAGACCTAATTATAGACCTGACCAACATTGTTCTTATTCATGTGTGATTGTTGGCCTAATAAAAATGGCTATAAATATCTGATCTATTGCCAATGCATTTCTATACATGTAAATATGAGAATGTGGGAAAGAAAGAGGGGAAGTTAACCTTTACTCAATACATACTGCATATATATACAGTCAAACCTGCCCATGAGATCACCTTTATTAAGCAGTCACCAGACACCTGTGTTAAAAGACAATGTTTTCTTTGTCCCAGGGTGACCTCTTAAAACAGGGTTGACTGTACATGTACATTAAGCTGTTGATTGTTAAGATTGGTGTCAACTTTATCTCATCTTATCTCATGCAGCTATTGCCCCCATTCGTGGAATGAACAAGTTTTGTATATTGAATTCCTCAGGAAAACCAAGAGTCAATTGCAAGACCCTAAGAAATATATTGTACATATTAATTAAGAATTGAATGCATTCTTTTGAAGTTGCATTGGGGTATGAAAGCGTTGACCGAAGTACATTTTCAACTATATTTAAATCACACCAAAATTTAACATAGTTGAATTTTTCGTTGTGAATTTTATTTGTGTTAGATTATTTGCTGTTGGAAATTACTACGCCATTGATTGTTTACATCTGACGTCGTCATGGAGGCACGTGCAAGTTCAGGTTTGAGTTTCATTGGGATTTGAAACATCTCTTTTATAATCATGTGACCACTTCATAACCAATCATATTGTAACATTTCAATGAAAAACGGAAGTAATGTAATTATCACAAAATAAAATATGACAGTGATTCAGTGAACCTTTCAAATAATGAAATGCTATGGGTCTATTACTGGTTTAGGTGATCTGATGTCTACGAATTAAACATTATCTTTAAATTTCCTTACAATAAACTGTATAACAGTCTTCGCACTACTTACCCACTTGCCCAAAGCTCGAGACAAGTAAAACTGGATTTGGACAAGTGAAAATCATGAAAGAATTTGTTTGAATAAATTGAAATTTTTCTAAATTTCGCTTTCGGGCAAGTAGGTGAAAAGAATTAAGGCAAAGGCTGGTATAAAGGAGAAATGTTCCAAAATCGTACTTATGTCTTATACTCAAAAGACATTCTGTCTTAAAAAGAAATCCACTTCCAGCTCCTTCCATTAATTAAGTCATTACAACTAATCGTCATTATATGTTATATCTGACAAAAATGAGCCGAGTAGATTCAGTGATTGTATATATAGAGAATAATACATGGCAAAATCTGTATCATATGCCGTATCATCCAGAGGGCCTTTAGGCCCGAGGGATGATATTATTGGTCGAGGGTGATACGGCATATGATACGGATTTTGCCATGTTTTATACACTTTATCACATATTTAAACAGGAGAGTATACATGGTAGGGGTATGATAAAGGGTAGGCATCTGCCACTTTATCAACTATTCAAAACTACTGTATTTACCACTAAATATATGATAAAATTTGTTACACAAGTACTTCAGGTAGATTCAGTGATTGTATATATATAATTTGTTACATATACGAGTACTGAGTCTGGTACATACGTAGATTCAGTGATGGTATATAATTTGTCACATGTGTCTAATTAGCTTTCTCTTATTTCCTGTAGGAGTTATCTGATTTACACCATGAAAATGTTGTAGCACTGTTGGACTGCAAGGTAATCATATTATTATAAATTTTGTATATTAAGGTGGTACCTAACACTACAGGGAGATAACTCTTTAAAATCAGTTGAACGTTTTTATCATATGATGTTTGTATGCAGATTTCAACCATCTCGGTGATCAAAACCACAGAGAGAAAAGCTGCTATGTGGCTATTGAATTTATAGCTCTGAGTCTGTTGGTTGGAATTTGTTATAATTTTGATATTTATTACAGTGGATATATTCAAACACACTGCCAAAAAAATAAGAAAATTAAATGAGCAGATCAAATTTTACCTGAAGTGTAAGGTACCACCTTAAACTACAATTTTATTTTTTTTGTAGTGCACATACAAATGTAAACACAAATTAAAGTTAAGGAACAGTTCTTTTATTGCTGTTCTACATTTCACAGTCACAGTAGGGTCTTCAACAAAGAGAATAACTCATACATGTACCCTAACATGAGAGTAAAAATGTCCCTAGCAGGCAGTTGGATGGTACTCGTTACTTCTGTCAATTAACACTACATCTTGGTATCTTTGTCATTCTGATGTTATTTTGGTTATAAAGTTATACAGGGCTATCAACAACAAGAAAACAAAATATGGATGAAATAATCTAACAAATACAGTTCTCGAAAAGAAAATTTAAATTTACTGGTCGAAATCAAATTCTTGAATTTATTTCTATGGTATATCTAAATAAAAACTGAAAAAGTGACTGGTTCAAACAAAGTTTTACTGGTCTTGGGCCGGAGGACCGGTACTCGTCCTTAGGACTTCAAATATCGTCATGCATCTACTTAAATGAACACATGACATGTGTCTCATCTGAAAATAAGTTTCTTTTCTGATAGTAAACTACGTACTACAGTAGCAGTCAAATGTTTGTTGTGTTATCATAACCGACTTTTACTGTAAAAATGTATCGGTCATTATTCTATTGCCAACATTTATATGCATTATATTAATTTCATTTAAGAAGCAAGAGAAATATGTGGCCTTATCAAAAATGTGCATTGTACTAAAGTATGCCTTAATCTTTTTCACTGTACTAAGTGACTCATATAAGGACGTTCTAATCACAAATGGTGTTACGATGAACTACCTACATATGTACATACATGTACAATGTACATGTTTGTATATATATATGATACATGTAAATAGATTCAAATTACCCATCTTTGCCAAAAGAAAAAAAAGAAAAAATGAATCAGATTTAATTTAAGAAAAATCTGATATTGTAATTTGTATACATACTGTGCGTGTACATGTTTGTATATTAGAATAATTTATTATTCAAATTATTCATCATTGCAACAACAACAAAAACCGAAAAAATGGAAAAATTCTAGTTTTAAAATATGATTGATATTGTATTAGTTTATTTGACATAAAATAAACTAATTGAATCTTGTTAATGTTTCAAAATGAATTCCCTTGGCAAATAAATATATAATTTGTTTTTGGGCTTCAGGGTTTAAAAGGAAACAAAAAATTAAATATTTGTTCACCTGTTGTTGTGAAACCTTGAAATGAGGTGTTTGATTTTAATTGACATAAACATTAAAAGTAATAAATGAAAAAGAGGGCAGTTTTATCACATTTCTTCAAAACTGTTAACTTTTGAATTAAATTTTGCTTCAGGTGCCAATCCATTGTTCAAAACCACCATTTTTGCCTCATACATTTTGACAATCTAATTAGCTCCTTGTGTATATATCTACAAACAAACACAATTGTTATTATTAAGTACAAAGCATGTTGATTACAATGTGATTACCTAACAAAGGTATGTCTTACAGCTGATCTGTCAATATCCTAGAGGTTAACATGAAAATAATAGACAGATGGCTGCAAGATAAATCAATTTGTTTATAAAAAAAAATATCACAAATATTTTGATATTCATGATTAATCCTAAAAAAAAACCCTTCAATTTAGAAAACAAATATGGTTACCATGGGATGGAAAGATTGATTATGTAATAAAAATAATGTTTTAAATGTAGATTAAATGTAGATAGGTACATGTATGTAAAAACCTCATTACAATTTAAATGTATATACTGTTACATGTACTTCACTTAAATAACATTTTAAACACCCTTTTAAACAATTAATACACATGTACAAGATTAAGATAAATGATAAGTTATGTCCCTTAATAATCTAAAAGAAATTAGGATGGAGGGGATAGTTAGGGTTATGGTGTTTAATGCCACTTTCAACAATATTTCAATTATATCGTGGTGGTCAGTTTTATCGATGGAGGAAACCGGAGTACCTGGATAAAATCACAGACCTGTTGCAAGTCACTGACAAATTTCATCACATAATGTTGTAATCATGAGTACACCTCTCTTGAACTGGGTTCGAACTCACTACTTTAGTGGTGATAGGCACTGATTGTATAAGTAGCTATAAATCGAACTACCATATGGTCATGACCACGACAGCCCCCCTTGTTGATATTATTATACCCACTACACCGGAGGGGGGGGGGGTATACTGTTTTACCTCTGTCTGTCCGTCCATCCTTCCATCCATCCAAAGATATTTTTCTCAACAACTATTGATGGCAGAAATCTGATATTTGGTCACAAGCTTCAAATAGGTATGCCATATTGTGGGAAGCGTTTTTGGACCCTTCAGATTCCTACTTCCTGTTTGCCGACTTAGTTGGTTTTTATATACATTGAACATATATGCGGGGGTACCATAAGTGAGCATTAGCTGAACAGTTCATCTTGTTTAGTACTATTATAATTCATATAATATTTAGCTGATGGGAGGATGATAAACAGCTTAAATCTCTCTACATTTATCATTAGACACACTGATGGGAGGATGATAAACAGCTTAAATCTCTCTACATTTATCATTAGACACACTGAGTCTGATGGGAGGATGATAAACAGCTTAAATCTCTCTACATTTATCATTAGACACACTGATGGGAGGATGATAAACAGCTTAAATCTCTCTACATTTATCATTAGACACACAATAATACTAATATATGTATATTTTTTCTGGATTATTATTTGTGTAACGAGTCTCCTGTTGATTTAATAATAATAATAAATACAAAATGTACTTTAAAAAAGTCTCTAAAAGGTATAATCTTCTTAAAGTCTTAAGTATCAGGCTTGTTATAACTTGTGGTATATTTTGATTGCATCAGATTTTTTTTTAAGTTGTCTCGTCTTAAAATTGGTTCATTAGTGAAGAACGTTTTATATAAGTCATTACATATTGTGATTCACCCAGTGAAGTAAGCTGAAATTTAACATTAGAACTTGATGATGTAATTCATAATGATAATTAATTATACACATGTAAGTGTAGGTAATAGGTATACTTATCCCTGGGTTAAGATTTATTTTCCAGTCTTACTGCACCTACATATACATGATGTACAAATAGGGGGTTCGTGTTTTCATAGGGGTGTCCAACTTGATTTTCTTATCATGAGATGCTGTTTGGTGTTGTATAACAGTTAACACTGGTGGAACAGGAACTGTTTTACCCTTCCGGAGCACCTGAGTTCAACCTTTGTTTTTATTAGGGTTTGAGTTGCCCATTCTTAAGTTTTCTGTGTACTGTTCTGTAGATTATGGTTTGTATTTTTGTACTTTTTCTTTTGGCCATTGTAGTGTCTGTCCTTCTTTGATTTATGACTTCTGATTACCCCTTTGGTATCTATTGTCTGTCCTTTGATTTACTTCTTCTGATTACCCCTTTGTTATCATCAAACTTTTCTTGTGATAGACACCAACTTGATAGATAAAAGATAAATCCATTTTTTTCCCCCAAATTTTCTCACATTTATTGTCTGGGTCACAGATAGCAGCTTTTACACAACTGATTAGGGTAAATCATAAAGCATTCAATGTGTAATAAATTTTCGATGTTGTGGATTTATATCTACTGGTAACTATGAAATCATAGCTTATCACTATTGAAGTTGTGAGCTTGATTCACACCCATGGCAAGATGTACTTGGTACAACTTCATGTGATAAAGTGTGTCATATTGATCAGCTTGCAGCAGGTCAGTGGTTTTCTCCAGGTCACACTCGGGCCTTTCCCCACAAATAAAACTGACTGTCATTATATAACTGAATATTGATGAAACTGAAATTTCCATTAAACATTCGTAACCATATATTAATGTGCGTTTATCAATATACCATCAAACCTTCTTAAGTGACAAGGGCCTGGGTGGCTCAATGAGTTAGGTACATGTAGTTGGATTACCCAACAACTCATATGATACAAGCCTATTACCAATACGGCGTGAACCCACGCCCAGCTTTGTAAGTTACAAAAGAGGGTGCACTTGACTCACAGCCGCAAGTGATAAAGTCTACCAGTTGCTTTCCCATGGTCGGTGGTTCTCTCCGGGTACTCCAGCTTCTTCCACCACTAAAACTGGTCACCATGATATAGCTGAAATATTGCTGAAAGTGGCATTAAACACAAAAAATCAATCAATCAATCTTAAGTGACCACCTCAATTAAGCAATAACTTTTATTATGGGACCTCAATTTTAATTTCCCTTGACAGTGTATTTCATATGGTTAAAACCTGTATTTAGCCACCACCCGTTTTATGTGACCCTATTTCTAAGTCACAGGTTTTACTGTATATAAAATCCATGACATACATATATGGAAATTTTACCCCTGTACAGACTCTATTTTCTGTAATAATAAGTTGTTGTATTGTACATTGCATATTTGCATAATTCAGTACTGTAACCTAATTTTGATTGTCATTTAAGAAAATAATCCTGATAAATCAAAATTGTTCAAGAATTAACTGATTAAATGATCCTATTTGAATGTAATTGATGAATACAAGCCTAATTAACTAATAATACCCCTGCCTTACTTAAATACAAAAATTAAATTAAACCAACAGGGGTTATTAGTCTATCTATTTATTTCCAATTATCATAATTCTGCCAATATAATCACCAGACAATCACACCCATCCATAGTATGATCATTCACAGAACATGTGTGCTACTAAAACTTTTATACAACAGGTAAAATTCAAATTATCTTTTTTTTTCCAAGTATTAATATAGGTCATTAAGGTCAAATTTTAACATGTTATGAAATGTGACATTTAAATCTTGTTTCATAACAAATGCAATCAATCAGTTGCATTGATATACAGGTAAAAAATCTTCCTTCAATACATGTGCATAATTTCCTTCAAATATTATTACTGGTTATATAAAAAAAATAAGATGACTGCATTTTAAATAAATCATGTATGTTGTTATTAAATACATGGTTTGAGGGTTAAGGTGATTAACGTCACTTTCAACAATACAGACAAACCTGACCATGTGGTCACCTCTATTAAGCAGTCACATGTATTAAAAGGTCACATTTTCCTTGTCCTGTCATAGAAAAATTCATATGAATTGAACCTCTTTTAAGAGGTCACCTGTCTTATAAGGTCACTTTTTCTTTGTCCTAAAGGTGACCTCTTAATACAGGTTTGACTATTTCATTTGTATCATGGCGATACATTATCAAATATAAAAAAAAATGATTTTTTTTAAATTAAATATAACATAAAAAAATCTTTGAATAAAAAAAAATGTTACCCAAAAATGTATGTAACAACTAATAGATCAAAAGTTGATACAAGAAATATATTTATGTTTAAAGGCCACCCTATATGTATTACCAGGTACATATAAATTATAAGGTCATAGAAGACAAGGTTAGGGGGTTACAACTTTACTGGTGATTGCCACTGATTGCACAAGTAGTTGTAAATCCAACTACCATAGGACCACGACAGCCCCTTGATATATGACAAGCAAAACACTGTATCATCTTTTTTCTGTGGCATTATCCAAGCTTGGCTCCTGAAGCACATCCCAGAGCCACCTATACTTGTTGTAGTTACCAACACTATTTATTTGTAAACTTGTTTTTATCATGAAATATTGCTCAATTAACATTAAACGACAATCAGTAAATCAATCAGTCTTTATCATTGAACTTGACAGTTACTCTCAGATGAAGAACATTAATAATAGTACTGTTTTATAAATTTTAATTTTCATATCAGATTTTTTAATGACATGCATATATAATGTAAGGGCTAGGGATATAGTGTTTACGGTAATACCACTTTCAACAATATTTCAGTTATATCGCAGGGAGTAGTCCTTGGGCTATTAAAAAAAATTGGGCTCTAGTCCTTTTTGCCTCTTACTAGCGGACAATAGTTAATTTTGAACCCTGTATCATGATGGTCAGTTTTATTGGTTGTGGAAACAGGATTATCCGGAGAAAACCACAGACCTGTTGCAAGTCACTGACAAAATTTATCACATAATGTTGTATCGAGTACAACTCGCCTGATCAGGATTTGAACTCACAACATTAGTGGTTATAGACATTGCTTGCTAAGGTAGTTATAAATCCAACTACCATACGATCACGACCACGAGGACCCCAACATGCATATATATGTATATACTATAGTCTGTCAGTCTTCAAAATTAGACTTTCGAATTTACTGGCACGAAAACTTCTAAATTAGAATATTTATATATAGATTCTATTGAAAAAATTTGGCAAAAGTCACTGGTCCGAATCAATTTTCACTGGCTGTGGGCCACCGAACCACTGCTAAAGTCGATGACTGGTCTATGTAATTTCTTTTGTTATGAGTTCACTTCGTATGATGATGATTTTCATGCATTATATACATGACTGTAAAACATTGACCATGAACTTAATCTGTTTAAAAATACAATTTGTTTATTTATTTTTAGGAAACAACAAATCATGTTTACTTGGTTATGGAGGTAAGTCCACCTATTCAAATATAGAATTTAGAATTGACATAAACTCTTGCATTGCTGAGAAGAAGAAAAAAAACGTGATGGCCAGACAAAATTAGAAATCACAAGTTCTTGTTAATATTTCGTAATAATGTTTTCAGTAGTTAATTAATATTTCTTTATGACAAATATTTTTTTATTTTTGAAGAAAAAAAATCCAAAATAATTAAAATAATTTTTTTTTTTATAATGCATTGTTTTTTTTACACGAGAAAAATGATAGAAGTGCCATTTGATAACCACTAGATAGTTTATCATCAGGTACATGTAGCTACATGTATTGATTTTGTTGTTTTTGATATAAACTTTAAACTTGTAGCTTATATTACTATCCAACGAGTTCACCAACCCTTGTTTCTAGATTATTTATTCACAATGTAAATATTCTAGTTGAATGACCAAGACAAAATGGATTAATAATTGTAAACACATAATAAGAAGAAAAAAATACATTGTATGATAAATTATCTCATTTTAGAATTATAGATACATGTACATGTATCATGTCAGGCCAAAAAAAACCAACATCTGTTTCTGCTAACCCTACTGACAATAATTTTTAGTCCCCTAAAAACAAGTTATTATTGCCATTTTTGGACAAGGACTGTTAAAATAAGGTCCTTGTCCTGTATAGCATAGGTTAACAAAATAAAGCATTATGTCATTGTGAACACAACTTTGGCACAAGAACCAAGCATTTTTGTCATTGTGAACACAACTAAACATTTTGTCATTGTGAACACAACCCAAGAACCAATCATTTTGTCATTATGAACACAACCCAAGAACCAAGCATTTTGTCATTGTGAACACAACCCAAGAACCAAGCATTATGACATTGTGAACACAACTTTGGCACAAGAACCAAGCATTTTTGTCATTGTGAACACAAACAACTAAGCATTTTGTCATTGTGAACACAACCCAAGAACCAAGCATTTTGTCATTGTGAACACAAACAACTAAACATTTTGTCATTGTGAACACAACCCAAGAATCAAGCATTTTGTCATTATGAACACAACCCAAGAACCAAGCATTTTGTCATTGTGAACACAACCCAAGAACCAAGCATTTTGTCATTATGAACACAATTCAAGAATAAAAGAACACAAACAACTAAAGGGGGATAGTACATGTACATTTGTACATGAGGAAATCATTGTCTGTTACTGTAAAGTCTATAGATGTACACATAGTTACTGTAAAGTCTATAGATGTACACATAATGCTATCATGAAAAGAAAGATAAAACAGTGNTGAACACAACCCAAGAACCAAGCATTTTGTCATTATGAACACAACCCAAGAACCAAGTATTTTGTCATTATGAACACAACCCAAGAACCAAGCATTTTGTCATTATGAACACAATTCAAGAATAAAAGAACACAAAAAGTGGGATAGTACATTTGTACATGAGGAAATCATTGTCTGTTACTGTAAAGTCTATAGATGTACACATAGTTACTGTAAAGTCTATAGATGTACACATAGTTACTGTAAAGTCTATTGATGTACA
>MJUT01058120.1:218690-235567 GCA_002080005.1 Gigantidas platifrons
TGAACACAACCCAAGAACCAAGCATTTTGTCATTATGAACACAATTCAAGAATAAAAGAACACAAACAACTAAAGGGGGATAGTACATGTACATTTGTACATGAGGAAATCATTGTCTGTTACTGTAAAGTCTATAGATGTACACATAGTTACTGTAAAGTCTATAGATGTACACATAGTTACTGTAAAGTCTATTGATGTACACATAGTTACTGTAAAGTCTATAGATGTACACATAGTTACTGTAAAGTCTATAGATGTACACATAGTTACTGTAAAGTCTATAGATGTACACATAGTTACTGTAAAGTCTATAGATGTACACATAGTTACTGTAAAGTCTATAGATGTACACATAATGCTATCATGAAAAGAAAGATAAAACAGTGACTGTCAACAATTCCATCAAACAATCGTTCCTCACTTCAAACCATTAAACAGTGACGGTCAACAATTCCATCAAACAATCGTTCCTGACCTCAAACCATTAAACACAAAAAAGACCATGATATATGGTGTTGGAAAAAAAATACAGGTCCTTGCTTGAACAGGTACAAACAGTTTAATGGGATTCCTACCCTCCCCAGGGGCCTTATTATCCCCTCGCCAGCGAAGTTGCGAAAGGAGATAGTAATGCTACCGTACTTCCGTCCTTCCGTAACATCCTTGTGAACACTCTAGAATAAACATCCTTCAATGGATTTTGACTTGGTACATACTTAGTCCTTAAGAGAATCTGGAACCCTATTGATTTTCAAGGTCAAAGGTCAATGTCACTGGGTCAAATTTTTAGGCGAGGGGATGCACCACGCTTTGCGTTGCCCTTGTTAATAATTGGATCTTCATGAATGACAATACATGTACAAATATAAGCATAGAATGAGAGAAAAAAACTTTACAGATTTGTTTCCACTTGTAAAGACAAATCATTAAAAACAAAAATGAATGACGACATACATATGAACCGTACAAAAATTTACAGGTTAGGTTTAGGTTTATGTTGTTTAATGCCACTTTCAACAATATTTCAGTTATATCGTGGAGGTCAGTTTTATTGGTGGAGGAACTCGGAGTACACGAAGAAAACCACAGACCTGTTGCAAGTCACAGACTCACTGACAAACTTTATCACATAATGTTGTATCGAGTACCCCTCGCCATGAGCGGGATTCATACTCACAACCTTAGTGGTGATAGGCAGTGATGTCACATAGAATGAAAAAAAAACGAAAAAAAATCAGGCACAGATTAGTTTCTACTCGTGAAAACCAGTCATTATCACAAAAATGAATGACAACATACACATGAACAGTACAAAAATTTACGTATAAGACCCTACTTTATTTTATCTTTCAGTACTGCAATGGTGGAGATCTAGCAGATTATCTGCAAGGTTTGTACAATTATGTAAACAAAAAAATGCCAAATTTGTTTATCTTCAAATTACCATGACAACATATAGTATCTATCAACTGAACTCATTTCCTGACAAAAATTGTGGATATTGATTTCTGGTGCCATGGTATACAAGATGTGATCTTATTGTTGCAGTTTATTGATATAATTCTATAAATATAAACAAATATAGCATTTTATGTATAGATTTTTATCTTATTGATAAAAAAAATTGTGTCACTGTTGCAATAGAGAGAAAATTAAGACAGTGGAACCTGCCCATGCGGTCACCTCTGTTAAGCAGTCACCTGTATTTAAAGGTCACCTTTTTTTGTCCTGTCATAGAAAATTTCCTATGAATTGAACCTTTTTAAAGAGGTCACCTGTCTTATAAGACCACTTATTATTTGTCCCAAAGGTGACCTCTTAATACAGGTTTCACTGTATAGCATTTTATGTATAGATTTTATGATATTGATAAAGTTTCTTTGCAATAGGGAGAAAATTAATACTATGATGATTGTAATTATACTGAGTATTGACAAAAAATTGTTTCAACTCCTGTTAAATTAAATTAATCTTTTATCAACATAACCTTGAATGTTTTAGTGGAGGACTTTAAAGATAATAATGGGTTAAGTTGAGTTCATTGAGAATATTATGAATATGAAGTTCTAAGTAAATTAAGTTATGATATAGGGCCTACATATTGTCTGGAAGTTGAACTAATGAAATTTGTGCACAATAAATTGATTTAGAAACAGTGTTTCAGCTAGACTTTGAAATCTTCAGGGCAATTGCCAGCTTCATCAAAATTTCTTCAGGACATTCTTTAATAATTAAACTATTTTTTATAAAGTTAATATTCAGGACAATTTGAGAAATAGGTGGACAAATGTCCTGAGACTGGCGTCTAGCTGAATCACTGTTAGAAAAATATTTGAAAATAAGGTCTGGCAGCTTTGGAGATTTTAGTGCACCTTCAATATTTACCTAGAAGGCAGCAACTATTTTCCAATCGGGGTAGTGGGCGCTGTGATTTTTTAAGAAAAATTGTTTTGTCTCCTATCTTGCAAAAAATAATTATGTCTCCCCTTTGAACGAAGGGAGACATATTGTTTTAGTCTGATTTTTTCTTCCGCTTCTTCTGCTTCTTTTCAGCGAAGCTTGTCTGGAACATAACTTTTTTGTCTTTCCAGATAGGTCAATTATATTTGGTATGTGGGTGCATGACCATAAGGCGGTGTGTCGCATACCGTAATGACCTTCGTGGGACCTTGACCTTTGACCTCAAGGTCAATTAATTGTTTTTTAAATAGTATTTTCTTGTCCGGTCCATAACATTTTTTGTCTTTCGAGATAGGTCAATGATATTTGGTATGTGGGTGCATGACCATAAGGCGGTGTGTCACGTACCGTAATGACCTTCAGGGGACCTTGACCTTTGACCTCAAGGTCAAATAATTGTTTTTTTAAATAGTATCACTTGTTAAGGGGAGACATAAGTTTTAGGTATCTAAAATAGTTCTTCCTAGTTTCAATTGATTCAATATCCATCCTTTTTCACTATATGCCCTGTGTTAATTTTGAAAAAAATGTACATGCTAACACAGAATGGGGGTGGGTTTAGGGTGGTGTTATGTTCTAACAAGAAATCTCTTTTCTTTGCTTTTTTTTTGATGGGACGGCTATGAAATACACAATCAAAACAGATGTCTCTTTGCTTTTGTTTTGATGGGACGGATATGAAATACACAATCAAAACAGATGTCTCTTTGCTTTTGTTTTGATGGGACGGCTATGAAATAGACAATCAAAACAGATGTCTCTTTGCTTTTTATTTTTTTTGATGTGACTGCTATTAACATACATGTATTTACATTTGTTATATTTTTATTTTTCACAGTTAAAGGTACCCTAAGTGAAGAGACAATTGCAATATTTCTTAGACAAATAGGTAAGTTTTGATCATTTTTATTTTATTGATGGTTTAAGGGAAAATAGCCTTAGAGGTGAAAATACCTGGTTTCTTATGATATGGAAACATCCAAATGGAACAAAACTTGTCATTGACAATCATTAGGAAGAGGATTCAGATTTATACAAATGAAGTTTGATTGTCTACATTCAGGACTAGTAGGGGATCTATATGGGAGAAATCCAGTCAATCCTTTTTCTACCAGATGAGTAATACAGGCTTATGTGAGCCTCGGGTTTCTATATGAAATATTTGGAAATTGATTAGGATTTGCTCCTTTTAAAAAGAATTATAAAAAAACTAGGATTCCAGAATCTATGATTTTTTTCTCCCATAGGCAATTTATTATTATATTTATAGCTATTTAAAGGGAGATCATCCTGTAATATGATACTTTCTCTAAATATTTGTATATTTTTTTTATTTTTAGCTGCTGCAATGAAAGCTCTGAATGCCAAAGGGATTGTACACAGAGATTTGAAACCACAGAATATATTGTTATGTCATAGTGGTAAATCTAACCCACCAGCTGCTGAGATGAAACTTAAAATAGGTAAGATTTATATTAAGTTTATGACACTCATTTAATGTTGATGGAATTATTACTATTGGTAGTATAGATATGGGTTATTATTGATTATTATACTTCGTGTAAGTTTCTGTAGTGATATTTGGTACTGTAATATTTTGGCATATTACCTGGACAATTAGACACTCAGTATAATAATGATATTAATGTGGTCTTGTCCAGGTAATATGCCAAATATTACCCAGGTCGGGTCGGGTAATATGTCTCTCAGACCTGGGTAATATTTTGGCATATTACCTGGACAAGACCACATTATTATATAAATATAATATTTGTAATTGGAAGGGGCAAATTATTAAAAATCATTCTGAGTCAACAAACTAGTTAAGAGAGAAAGTATTCTGATTTGCTCTATTTGTGTATACATTAATTACCCTCCTATATTATAAGGCCAACCCATCTGCAATGATAAAGTAGCCTGATAAGAAGAGTTGTCTCTCTTGAGGGGAGCACTTTAGTAATATTTTACGATCTCAGTGCATCTGAACTCTTTTTTTTTTAAATTTGTTGTTGTAATTTGTTCAAATAATATTAAAAAATATAATTTTGAATACACTGTTTTGTCTTTTTGAATAAATATCCCATGAATGTGATGTGCATCTTAAATCTGGCACTTAGTAATTAGCCGTGAACAGCACTATTATAAACTTTGTCAAGTAAAAAAGTCTCTTAGATTATTTTACAAATAAAAACTCTTATTCCATATTCCATACGTTTCTATATATAAAAATATATATATTTTTATATCATTAACTCATTTGCATTTAATTTCAGCTGATTTTGGCTTTGCCCGGTTTCTCCAAGATGGTGTAATGGCAGCCACATTGTGTGGTTCTCCTATGTATATGGTATGTATTGTAATTTATTTCATAGGCATTGTTTGTCGCAGATACATAAGTTATAGGTGATGAAATTTAATTTAATCCTCCTGATAAAATGATAAAAAGGAATCCTTGTTTATTAGACACTGGTAGCACAACACATGATATCTGTTAATATTACAAAGTAAATATGTTTATTAGACACTGGTAGCACAACACATGACAACTGTTAATATTACAAAGTAAATATGTTTACTAGACACTGGTAGCACAACACATGACAACTGTTAATATTACAAAGTAAATATGTTTATTAGACACTGGTAGCACAACACATGACAACTGTTAATATTACAAAGTAAATATGTTTATTAGACACTGGTAGCACAACACATGACATCTGTTAATATTACAAAGTAAATATGTTTATTAGACACTGGTAGTACAACACATGACAACTGTTAATATTACAAAGTAAATATGTTTTTGTTTAATGACTTTAAAATTAATAATAGAATACCAAAATTATTTTTTTTCTTTCACAATACTTTGGTTCATATGACCCTTAGGGCTGTTCCATTTTAGTCTGCCTGGGAGGGGGGAATGCCATTTTTTTTTTTTTTCTGTTGGTTGTGGGGGTGAAACCATATTTTTTTTTCTACTGGTGGGGAGGTCTGAAATAAGTGGTGTTCCCCCCTCCCCTCCCAGGTATATTTAAATGGAACAACCCTTACTTAACCTTATAATTCTGACTAATTAGCAAGAAAGGATAAAGTGAATGTAAATGAACATGATATACTATCTAACTTTATAATTTAGATTGAGGGTTGGCTAGGGTTATGGTGTTTAATACCACTTTTAACAATATTTCAGTTATATCATGGTGGTCAGTTTTACTGGTGAAGGAAACCAGAGTACCCAGAGAAACTCACCAACAAAACTTTATCACATAATGTTGTATCAAGTACACCTCCTCTGAGTGGAATTTGAACTCACAGCGTTAAGTGGTGATAGGCACTGATTCCACAGGTAGTTATAAATCCAGCTACCATACGATTATGACCACAACAGCCCCTACAATTTAGATAAAAATTGAAGTACAAGAACATCACTTTTATTGCTATTCTATACAGTAGTCTTTTTTATTTATGTTGATTTTTGTTTGTTTGCAAAGTAATTAAAATGCTTTATTATATTTTGGTTGACAGGCCCCAGAAGTTATAATGTCTCTACAGTATGATGCCAAAGCAGACCTTTGGAGCATAGGGACCATTGTGTTTCAGTGCCTGAAAGGGAAGGCTCCATTCCAAGCTCAGACCCCACAACAACTTAAACATTTTTATGAAAAACATGCTGAACTTAAACCCAAGTAAGTTCAAATACAGTAAAATGAGAGTTATCTCTCTGTACCAAAATAGGTAAGGGAGATAATAATTTAACAATTCTGGTATTATCTCCCCTTTCTCACCTCGTAATGGGAGATACCACACCATTGTTTCTTTTTATCACTGGTTTTCTATCACGTTAATAGGAAATACTAATGTACCAGTAAGTTAAAGGGAAAATAATTCTACAGTTTAATGTATCTGATCAAAGATCTTAATTGTTCTCTACAGAAAATAATTTGTTAAAAAGAACAATATTTGATCAGGATAATTATGAAATTACAAAAAAAAAATGAAATAGGAAGAAACTATGTTTTTGACTTATACTAATAGAAGATTTTTATGAAATTGAATGTGAGTGCCAATACAGATCAATAGTTTTATGTAATTGTTATATATGATTTAGATTCTTATCTGGAAATGAAATTTCTATCAGTAATGACAATAGTAGCATTACCAGTATAAACCATTGTCATGTTATAAAAAGGGTGGTCATGATCATATGGTAGTTTATATCTACCTATGCCATCAGTCCCTATCACCATGAAAGTTGTGAGTTTCGAATCCTGTTCTGGCATGGTTTACTCAATACAACATTATGTGATAAAGTTTGTCAGTGACTTGCAGCAGGTTGATGGTTTTCTCCTGTTACTCTGGTTTCATCCACTAATATAACTGAAATATTGTTGAAAGTGGCATTAAACACTGTAGCCCTAACCCTTATATTATAAAATAAATTAAATAAACACATCGCAATGATGTTAGAAATCACAAGAGACATTTTACCTTATACTATTGTTCTTGTAGCATTCCAAAGGATACATCCCCAGACCTAAAAGATCTCTTGTTGAGGATGCTCAAACGTAATGCCAAGGACAGAATTGAATTTGGTAGGTTTCAGTTAGAAAATTATGAGCACAATATATTTTAAAGCTATAAACTGTTTTTATAGAAATACTTCTACAGATTTAATCCATTAAAATGTTTAGTACAAAAAAAGCCAAGCATGTATAATTAAAACAATGAAATAGATTAATAATAGAATAGATCACTTTGATTCTACTGTGAAACCTTGCTGCATCTATATTGAATGGGCAGACAATTTTCATTTGAATAAGGGTAATAACAAAATTACCAAACACCGAGCAATCTTCCAAAGGGAAAGGCAAAACTCATAAGTCAACAAACAGACAAAATCACGTTTCTTTCCCCACTACCGCATGTTCCCCTACCTTTCACAAAACGAACGTGTGCTGCACAACGATCTTAAAAAGGATGCAATTAACGAGTTTGGAATAAATTATTGAACATCAAGCCCTGTATGGGTCATATTTCAGGAACATGGGAGCTTCTTTTACTTGAATATTGAAGAAAAAGTATGATTATTGAAAATTTATAGGCGACGTCTCAAAATAACAGGGCGACTGAAATTTCGCTATTGGGCCGAGTTGGAGCGACTTCAGAGCCGTGAAGGCGACTTTGTCGCCCAAGTCGCCTGGTTTGGTGAGCCTTGAAATTAGTCAACAACCGGAAAACTGGGAAAACCGCAATGGCCCTGACTTGGTACAGGCATTTCCAAAGAAATGGTGGGTTGAATCAGAATTTCACAGAGTATTTGAATTATCATGAGCTAATTAATTTTAACAACTGCCATGAATGGATTTATTTATTACTATATGTGAGTGTTGGCATTTTGCTCACACGTGGAAAACACATCTGCATGACCGCATTATTTCACTAATACGGGAGATTTGGGCCCATAAAGATAGCTTAACCTCACCACTTTTTTTTCCCTCGCCAACAAAGTTGCGAAGGGATATATAGTAACGCTACCGTACGTCCTTCCGTAACATCTTTGTGAACACTCTAGAATCAACATCCTTCAATGGATTTTGACCAAACTTGGTACATACTTAGTCCTTAAGAGAATCTGGAACCCTATTGATTTTCAAGGTCAAATGTCAATGTCACCGGGTCAAATTTTTAGGCGAGGGGATACGCCACGCTTTGCGTTGCCCATGTTATTTTAGTGCCAGTACCAAGTCAGAAAAGTGTGTGGTCACATATGTGTATGTGGGGTATCAATTTTACCTCTATTTCTGCAATTTCAAAATTTTTATTCTGGAATTGTTCCGACAGTCAGGTATTTTATGTTTTTTTATTTTATTTATCCAATCAAACAACTTATTAGAGTTTGTATATTTTTAACAATGAAGTTTTTATTTTTTCAGAGGATTTCTTTATTCATCCTTTCCTGAAACAAAATTCACCCTCGCCATCATCTGCCTGTAAGTAAACTTTTAGCTGAGTTTGAACAAAGTTGCTCTCCACTGATTAGTTTGCAGATACCAAAGGGGGAATCAGAATCCGTAAATCGAAGGACAGACAACACAATGGTCAAATGAATAAGGAAAGGACATATAATGTTCTACAAAACATACATATAAAACTAAAGATTAATACGAACCCCACTAAAAACCGGGTGTGAACTCA
Source organism: Gigantidas platifrons (assembly GCA_002080005.1). Lineage (NCBI taxonomy): Eukaryota > Metazoa > Mollusca > Bivalvia > Mytilida > Modiolidae > Gigantidas > Gigantidas platifrons. Next base: position 227,352 of record MJUT01058120.1, read on the forward strand.
TCGCTCCCGATGGTTTGGTATATTCCGGGTGGGCGTAGTGTGCATATTAATTTTTTTAGTGCTCTACCATCTTTATTTCTTGACAGATTCAGAAAAATTTATACTCAAGGGTTAAGGTTAGGGTTTTTGGTGTTTAACGCCACTTTTAACAATATTTCAGTTATATCATGGCACTCAGTTTTATTGGTGGAGGAAACCAGGTTACCTGGGGAAAACCACCTAGCTGCCGCAAGTCACTGACAAACTTTATCACATTTTGTTGTATCGAGAACACCTCGTCTTAGCAGGATTCTAACTCACAACATTATTGGTGATAGGCAATGATTGCATAGGTAGTTATAAATCTTACTGCCGTATGATCATGAAAACGACTGCCCCTATTTATACACAAGCTACAAGTGTACTTGTATATATGAACAATATCTTCTAATCCAAAAACAATAATTTTTAATCAAGACTTTTATTTAGAGTTATGTCCCTTGAATATGAGAAAAAAGTATGAAAGTGTTCTTGTTAAGGCACAAAAGATTGAAACAAGATTTATATGCAAGCTATATATCAAGAATATCTTGAAAACCTGAATTTTTCACAGAGAATGTTTTTAGCCCAAATGTATTTAACCCAAAAAATATTGAGTTTGTTACCTTATATAAAAAAAAATTCTTTCTCTGTTTTAGCTGCACCTGTACCAGTTCCAGGAAGAAGTAATCAAGGTTGTTCATCAGAAAGTCCCACGCCTCCACGTTGTGTCTCAGCTTCTCCACTGTCGGGCAAAGTGCAATATTCTCCCCCACCCTTTAAAGTAAGTTTGTATACAGGATATACATACAGATTAATACATGGGCATTTCCATATTGGCCTGGTTAGCATCCCGAGACTCCCATATTGGCCCGAGACGCAGTCGAAGGCCAATATGGGTCGAGGGATGATAACCAGGCCAATATGGAAATGTCCATGTATTAAACTATTTATTACATACTTCCGACCTCTAGAAAAGAGACACCCATATTGGCCTGAGACGAAGTCGAGGCCCATATTGGCCCGGGCCAATATGGGCCTCGATATGGAAATGATCTTGTAGTAATCCAATAACCGGTTATTTTCCCGGGGTGTGAAAATATGGACAGTTTACTTCCAGTCATATTGGTCATACAAAAATGCCTTTATTTTAACTAAGTATGTAATAAAAAAAGATATCTTCACTTTCTTATCAATAAACAAGAGGGTTAGGGTTAAGGTGTTTAATGCCACTTTCAACAATATTTCAGTTTTATTGATGGAGGTAACCGGAGTACACGGAGACAACCACTGACCTCCTGCAAGTCACTAACAAACTTTATCATCGAAATAAACATTCATTGTATTCTTGTATTAATTAACATTAATTGATAGAAAATTAATTAATTGAAGGTACTTTAAATTGTTTCTGATGTTACTTTCCATTTAATTTCATAGATTCATGTTGCTCTTAAAAACTACAAAATGGATGTTGAAATATAATCATTAAAATAAAAAAAATCTTGACTTGTAAAGACTGTCTAATCCAAAATTCTTGAGAAAATATCAAGAAGATACTACAAAAATTTAGCCATTAATTATAAAGGTTGGCTGAATTTCACATTTCTGATTTTGAACACTTTTGTTCAATACCATGTACAAATCATATTTGTTTGGCTATACAGTAGACCCCTCTTCAAAGGCCACTCCCATTGGTGGCCACCACTCTTATCAGGTCCGATTTTAGATGCACAGAGATAATAAAATACTACTAAACTGTCCTCATATTAGACAATTTTTTCAAAACGGATTGATTGATTTGATTTGATTTTTTGGTGTTTTAACGCCACTTTCAACAATATTTCAGCTATATCATGGCGACCAGTATTAGTGGTGGAGGAAGCCGGAGTACCCGAAGAGAACCACCGACCATGGGCAAGCAACTGGTAAACTTTATCACTTGTGGCTGCGAGACGAGTGCACCCTTTTTTGTAATTTACAAAGCCGAGCGCGAACTCACGCCGTATTGGTGATAGGCTTGTATGAGTTGTTAGATCCAACGACCTAACTCATTGAGCCACGCGGGCCCCCTTCAATACTGAAGTGGTGGCTTTGTAAGAGAGGGACTACTATATAAAAAAATCAACTTGTACATTATGATTGTACATGTAGCTTAAAAATACTGCTTTTGAAAATGTCTACCGATAGATTATAAATTTAAAAGTTTGAAACCTGGATATTGATTACTTTCTATTACTTGACAGCCTCCAATAGCTAAACAAGAAGATATTGAACCTATGCAGTCATCACCTCAGGAAAATAATGGATTTGAGAAAGTAGAAAAAGAAGTCAGATGTGAAAGTCCTGTGGAGGACTTTGTATTGGTACCAGAAGGCTTACAAGGTGAAAACTCAGGTATGCCTTGTAACTTTCATATTTTCGTACTCAAGCTTTTTATGACTGTGAGCCTTGTTCTAATAGATTTTGTCGTTTGTGAGTATGGCTTTATAAGAGTTCTAAGTGTACCAAGTCTTAAAAGTGATGGATATGGTATACTTTAAAAATTTAATATTCATAGGCAGATCCAGGATGGGGCCCGGGCCCCCATTTTTATCCCCCTGCGATAGCGGTGAGGGATATAGTAATAGTGGCCGTCCATCACACTTTCTTGTTTACGTGATAACTTGAGTAATATGGATAGATTTGAATATTTTTTTGCATGTGGCTTGTAATTATCATTATCTTGGATGGGTTCTTACATGGAAATATTTGAAGCAAGGGTTTTGGGGGAAAATCTTAGTTTTTGGTTGAAAAATCACCAATTTTGAGAATTGTGTCTTGTTTACACGATAACTTTAGTAAACATGGATAGATTTGAATAATATTTTGCATGTGGCTTGTAATTATCATTATCTTGGATTGGGGGAAAATCTTAGTTTTTGGTTGAAAAATCACCAATTTTGAGAATTGTGTCTTGTTTATGCGATAACTTTAGTAAACATGGATAGATTTGAATAATTTTTTGCATGTGGCTTGTAATTATCATTATCTTGGATGGGTTCTTACATGGAAATATTTGAAGCAAGGGTTTTGGGGAAAAATCTTAGTTTTTGGTTGAAAAATCTCCTATTTTGAGAATTGTGTCTTGTTTACACGATAACTTTAGTAAACATGGATAGATTTGAATAATTTTTTGCATGTGGCTTGTAATTATCATTATCTTGGATGGTTTCTTACGTGGAAATATTTGAAGCAAGGGTTTTGGGGAAAAATCACAAATTTTGAGAATTGTGTCTTGTTTACACGATAACTTTAGTAAACATGGATAGATTTGAATATTTTTTTGCATGTGGCTTGTAATTATCATTATCTTGGATGGGTTCTTACATGGAAATATTTGAAGCAAGGATTTTGGGGGGAAATCTTAGTTTTTGGTTGAAAAATCACCAATTTATGGAAATGTCTGGATCTGTCTCTGATATTGATTTAAATATTTAGAAATTAAAATGAGAATTGTATGCAATTTATTTCTATGCTACAGACAACAGTGACAGGAGTTCTGGAGAAGGTCTAAAAAACACTCCCTCACCATCACACCAAGCTATTGTCAGTCCACACTCAAAAACAGTTAAATTTAAAAAGACAGAGGAACAGACTAGTCCAAACAGACCATCAAGTCTGCCAATGCCTGTAGGTCAAGCTGGATCATCAGAACCTATACCAGTTCCTACACAGGTCAATGCCTATAAAAGGATTCAGTCTGGTGGCTCCGTCGGTAGTCCTCCGAAAGACATGGACATCTCACCACAAAACTCTCTCAAGGTAAATTTAACTAATTAAAAAATATCAGTTATAAACTATTAAATATTTTGATTTCTCAGGCCAAATATCATTTTGATTTTTCTTTTTTTAAGACTCAAAATATTAAGTATTTCTCAAGCCCACCTGCTATACTCAAATACAGTCAAACCTACTTTAGTGACCACCTCTATGAAGCATAACAGAGAATATAAATAGGACATTTAGCTGGTTACTTTTGTCTTTAAAACCTGAAATGGCTATAATTGCTGTTTAATCATCATCAGACATGTCACACAATGTATATATACATAATCATGTTAAAATGAAGGAAAGGAAATTTAATTTTTTTTTAAACCAACAAAAAATACTATACTGTTGGAACAATTTCAAAATCCAACAGAAAAACCGTCGAAAGAGTCAAAATCAACACAAATTATATGTAAATCCATATTATTTACTTTACAAAAAAAGAAGAAAAAAAGAACAATAAAACTGACCGTCACCCCGATATAGCTGAAATATTGTTGAATGTGGCATTAAACACCATAACCTTAACCCTACCCCTACAAATAAAGGGGGAAAATTTAAGGAGGAATTTCTAAGAAACAAAATCTTTATTTTGCCTGTCCTTATTAACATATTCACAGTGTTCAGCAATGAGCTAAGTGAAAATAATATTATTAATAAGTTATGATCTTCATTTTTTTTTCACGTTTGCATTTATATCTTACAGGAAACGAGTAGAAAGAGTTCAGTATCCAAGGCATCGTGTGCAGTAGATGTTGGTTCTATGTCCCCACCTGCAGGTTGGTATATGACAATAGTTAATTTTTGTATCAATAAGCGTAGGTGTATTCGATACAACATTATGTGATAAAGTTTGTCAGTGACTTGCAGCAGGTCTGTGGTTTTCTCAGGATACTCCAGTTTCCTACACCAATAAAGCTGACAGGCACGATATAACTGAAATATTGTTGAAAGTAGTATTTAACACCATAACCCAAACCCTAATTTAACAAAGCATTGTTACTATAAAAATGCAGATATCAAATTTAGTGAACATGACACATCGATATGAAACTAGTTTTGTTTTCCACTTGCAAATCATATATTCTTTTTGCCTATTTAGGATATTACAATTTATCTCAGTAATTATTGTTCTCCCATGTTGTTTTTTTTTTAATTTGGATTCCATTACAACTTTAAACCTTGTCATATTGTTTTGCAGTGAAATTCTCTATAGGAACACCCCCAGGATATACAGGGTACATTAAAAGGAACAGTGTGGGTAGTTCACCAAGTTCTAATATTAACTTGTCTCCATCCAACTCACCACACAGGAGAAATAGTAAGTTAGATATTATATATTTGTTGTGTCATTGCTTGAACACCTATTGTTACACTCTAACAGAACCTGAGATTGCTGTCAAATTCTCATACGTAAATGCTATTTTCACATTGCAAATTTTTATGTCATCTTCTTTGTAGTTGTCGAGGCTGAATCTCATTAATTAAACATATGTTCTTACTGTTAAGAAAACAGCACATTTGAAAAGCTGTGTTAGTACTTTTTTGAATTGAATTGTAATATGACTTTTGTGAATGAATGTAAAAAAATATGCAAGCTGATATAAGGGTAGGGATATGAGATAAATACATCTTAATTGCTGCATGCTACCTGATAACATAATGCAAAGCAAAATATTGAATTGCACCAACAAATTCTTGAACCACGTAGAAGTATAATTTTGACAAAAGGATTAATTCTAAAATGTAAGAGTGTACTGTAGATCTTTATTTCATTGTTATGTTTATTTGGAAATGAAAAGCATTCATATACAGTCGAACTTCGCTAGCTCAAACTCGGCTGGCTCGAATATCATGGTTCGCTCAAAATGTTTTTTTAGTCCGGTCAATTTTGTCGTTAAAACCTTGTCAAATCAAATAAAACAAGATTTATTGAACGGTCAAACTATTTTTAAGATGTACTACATACAATAACATTTCTTCTGGGCACAAAAAAACATTGAAATAACTTCATAGAGAGATATCTCGTCACTAATGGTTTTAGAGGTTGCCATCTTTGATATTATTTATTCAAAATATATGTTTGTTGCAATTCACCAGAAATAATCTTCACAATGTTTCACCGCACTCCACTCACTTCCTTTCTGTAGGTTGTACCTCCCCAATGGCACACGTTGGATTAGGTTCCCTGCCAGTTATTTTAGGATCACCCACTAAGTTCGGAGGAAGATTAATGAATTCTCCTAGTCCAGATGAAATGGGGACAGAGCCTGTTCATGCTGCTTTTGGTCAGTCTAGACCAAGAACAGTGCCAGAAAATATGGCAACTATCCCATTCTCCAGTGAAGGTTTGTCATTGTATTGTTTAAATTGATGACTAAAATTTGCTGTTGTTTTACTTTTATAAATATGGTTTTATGCAGAACATCGCACAAATTTCAAAATTAATTGTCAATACAAACATTTCTTTTTTCTTTTTTGCTTAAATAACAAAAACTATGTTGTCAATATTTAATTCAATTAAGAAAAAACTATTTAAAAATGCATTTAGATAGCAAATTTGAAATTTATTAATAATGAGAAAAAAATGACATTTCTTAGAATGAAAAAAAAATACTATCTGTGTCTAACAACAAGAATTCAGCATCTGTTATTGAAGTTGATACAACATTATGTGATAAAGATTGTCAGTGACTTGCGGCATGTCAGTGGTTTTCTCTGGGTACTCCGGTTTCCTCCACCAATAAAACTGACCGCCATGATATAACTGAAATATTGTTGAAAGTGGTGTTTAACACCAGCAAACCAAAACCAAATCTATTGAATTTGTTGGATTTTTTTCAGTCAACCATGTGAAGCGAAATATTTTACAACAAAGATCAAAGACCGAAACTAACATTGTAGATAATTTACAGTCTGGAGGAAGCAGTTTTCTGTCAGAACAGCTCAGAAGGACCGTTATAAACAATCAACAAGGTATAGTTGTATTATTTATGTAATGAAACAGTGGTCTTATAAGCAGAGATGATTTTTATTCAATTATTTAACTGATTTCTGCAATTTTCCTTTGAAAAAAATTCCATTAGTTGCAGGACATGATCTGAACAAGTCAAAAATGAAGGGTTTGAAAGATTGTTGTAGATGGTTTCAGCTGTTTTAGTTGATTTTTAGTTATTTCATTTTCTAACTGGAATCATCCCTGTATAAGAGAGTAGTATTTTCCTATAAATAAATGCTACATAAACTGTTTCAACACAGATTGTCATAACAAAAGATTAGTATATTAAACAAATAAATTTTTGTGCAAAATACAAATATGATAGATTTCCCAATGTTATTTTCGAGGCATCGTAGTTGTGATTGTATGGTAGTTGGATTTACAACTACCTGTACAATCAGTGCCTATCACCACTAAAGTCGTGAGTTCGAACCCTGGTCATGGCGAGGCATATTCAATACAACATTATGTGATAAAGTTTACAAAAGGCAGGTGGTTACCTCCACCAATAAAACTGGTCACCACGATATAGCTGAAAAACTGTTGAAAGTTGCATTAAACACCATAAATCAAACCAAAGTTGTTTTTTTTTCTGTGATAAAATCTCCAACTGAACTTATTACTTTCAGGTTCTAACCAAGGTACTGTGATACAGTATGGTAGTGTATGTAACAGTAGAGAACGACTGAATTCTCCAATCAAAGAAAGAGGTGGATCATTTGACTCGGATAGATCAGGATATTACCTACAGAGAGTGGCAAACTCTCCTTCCCCACCAATGCTATTTGCTCAGTCACCACCTAATATGCAGGGACCTGTGGCATTTGTAGCTCCAGGACTCAATGAAGAAACACTTATGGATGTAAGATATCAATTCAGTCTTTTGAAATATTAACAAAATTTTAGTGTCTTTGTTAAAAATTTCTCTTCCATTTGTTATCATACGAGTTTGTTTTATTAATTCAGTGCAAGTGTTACAAAATTTTCAGAAAAAATATTTTTAAGAATTTTTTGTTTTATCGAATTGTGTTAGTGGGTTTTTTTTTTTTTTTTTTATATAAATATATACAACATTTTCAGAAAAAAACTATTTTCAAGCATTTTGTTAAATAATTCCTCCTGTCATTTGTTTTCATACGTTAGATTGATTTTCATATGGATCTACTATCTGTGACTATCATCACTAAGTCTTGTGTGTTTGACTCCCAACTGTTGTGAGATGTACTTGTTTTATCTTTGTGAGATAAAGTTTGTTAGTGATTTGCGAAAGTTGTTTTTTTCTCGCGTACTCTGGTTTTCCAATACAATAAAACTGATCCTCATGATGTTATAAATGAAATAGTATTTAGCATGGTATTAAACACCCCATATTCCTGATTATAAATGAAATAGT
>MJUT01058120.1:238343-263665 GCA_002080005.1 Gigantidas platifrons
AATCACATCAGGTAGGTACACGATGAAAAGAAAGTTTAGACAGTGATGTTAAACAATGCCACCAATATTAACAAAGTGAACAACTAGCTCTCACATCAAATAATTGAACACTCCCACCCTATTTCAATCATCAGTGTCCCCTTACACAGGGTTTCAGTTTGGGCATTTTCTAGGCCTAAAGATTTTGAAAATGACCTAAACTTGGAAGACTTTTAGGACAAATATTTAGTTAAGTAAATAGGGAATGACTGATAAGAAATGCTGCTTTAAAGACAATTGTTCTTAACATCTTTAGGTCTAACAAAAACCCTGATACATATATGTTATGTGTAAATTAAAGTAAAAAAAATATCACTTGAAGTTTGATACATGTATTTAAAATGGAGTATCAGAAAACATAGATATCCAATATAATGTGCACGACACGGTTCTGGATTAACCTTCATCAGGTATGCTTATTGTGAGAAGATTGAAAACCAATTCTAACATGACCTCCTTCTTTTGCTTGGTTAACAAACGAGCGAGTTATCCATTCGGTATAATCTCATTAGCACATGCACCGGTGAATGTGACTGACTTTTCCATTGGCAGCATAAATTGTGTGCGACATTTTCCGCAAACGTAAATATAAATTACCGTCTTCCAATCAAAGTATATATACTACCGTATTTGTACTCTTAGACATATCAGAATCGAAATAAATCATGGAAGCCAGAATGTGTTTTGAGTTTTAACGTGGATTGGCAAATATTAGTAAATTTTATCCCTCTCTTCTGGTTCAGGATAAAATACTAATATTCGCCAATCCATGTTAAAACTCCCAACACATTCTGCTTCCATGATTTATTTCTTAGATAATTTTTAAGTCTTTTGTAACATGAAAAGCAAAGGGCACAAACAGGATAGCCAAAATTGGCTAAGGTTACCTATGTCTGAGGGAGAACATTTGAATTTAATTTTCAATTGTTTTTCAAATCTTTGTTTACTAATAATCGTCACGGAAAACTGTAATATATCAAAATGTTACTATTTCAGGGTGAACAGTTGTTAGATCAAGCTCCGAAGTTCACTGAAGCTCAAAGGTAATGTATTTACTAACTTGTATGACAGTTTATAGATATCATATCTGTTTATTCAGGGTTTTGTTTAGACAGAATTTATGCCTGTTAGGTGTTGGGTTTAGACAGAATTCTGTTTTTTTCCCTGTTCAGTTTAGACAGGTTCCACTGTATTATAATATACAGAGCAGTAGCGTGACTTTCACAAGTGGCTTCTTTTTACATGTTGATAGCAAATAATTGTTTCAGAATATATAATATATAATAGAATTAAACATTCATTCATCATTCTCTTACAATTTTGTTTTTCAAGATAAAACTGGCTTTTTTCTTGTTTATACTGTAGGTGCAAGTGGGATGTAAAGTTATTGACTTGTATTTTATGGATTGTAATTTTACATAATAATTGTTTTTAATCATTTACAGACGCCTAGAGCAGTTAGTGTTGTACGTTAGAGCCTTACATCTTTTATCATCCTCACTACAGCTGGCACAGAAAGAAATTAAATCAGAACGATTACAAATCTCTAAAGCATTAAAACTAGGTTAGTTTTGTCTTTAATAAATGCTAGGTAGCATATATCTCTGTAAGAATACAAATTTCGAATAACTTGTGAAACCTTTGAAAGATTACGAATTCGGTATCGAATCGTAGTTGTAAAATCACATGTTGATGACGTTTCTACCGAAGTAAAGATTTGAACCGTTCTTAGCAACGTTTAACTAAATTTAACTCATGGTAAATCAAATACTTCGTATTTCAAAGTATTTTCATTTGTCTCGTTGACTTCATGATACAAAGAGGTTTGACAGTTCCTCATTCAAAGAAACAGATGACCAACAATTTACGTGTATTTGTAAGATATTAGAAACAGTAGACATCACAACAAGAAATACACCACAACCAAATAATTCGTAAACACAATCAAAACAAATAAACAGACAAATATCAAAAACTGTCAATGTCGTGTGGTGGGATAAACAAGAACATAATGAGGGTTATTAAAACCAGTTAATGAAAAGCTAATCCTCTTGTAGTTGGTTCTTCGTGTACTCGATTTCCTCCACCAATAAAAGTGACCGCCACGGTATATCTGAAATATTGTTGAAAGTGGCATTAAACACCACAAAACCAAACCAAACCAATCAATTTAATAGCTCAGTATAAAAACTTCATTAAAACATATTATGGGGACAATATAAATGTTATTCATGAAATTGGACATTTTGCCCACATTACAGGGAAATTACTCCTGTAAGACAAAAAAAATATAATATTAGAATCAATGTCGATAACATGCAAATTGTCTGTTAGCATAGAAATGTATTGAAGTGGAAGGTGAGAATAAGAACTATTTTCCCTTACAGTTCTGAAGGAAATGAATTCAAATTACCACAAATGTTTGTCAGTGTGTAAGCATATACAACAACGAATGGGTGCAGCCATACAGACGGCCTTGACCCCTCAACTACTGGTAGCAACTGCTGACAAATTAATCTACAACCATGCCATTGAAATGGTCAGTTTTTGTGTTGTTTGTTTTTTATTTCAGCAGACAGGAAATTCCTATGAGAAAATGGTTGTATTCAAAACATTTTGAACACAATAATTTAACAGTAGAATAAAGAATAAGGAGGGCATTTTATGAATAATATAAAACTGTTAATTTGCTATAGAATAATAAAAATCTACTAATTAAGAATGATTCATAATCATACTGCAGTCTGATTAAATTCTAGACCATCGTGGTAGTGATCGTATGGTAGTTGGATTTACAACTACCTATGCAATCAGTAAGTACCTATCACCACTACAGTGGTGAGTTCGAATCCTGTTCATGGCGAGGTTTACTTGATACAACATTATGTGATAAAGTTTGTCATTGACTTGCAACAGGTCGGTATTTTCTCCAGGTACTGCGGTTTCCTCCACCAATAAAACTGACTGTCATGATATTACTGAAATATTGTTAAAAGTGGCGTTAAACACCATAAACCAACCAATTTAATTAAAATCATATGTTGAACATGTTCCATTCATGCATGTTTCTGACAAAAATAGATTTAAGGTTACATCTAGTTCAGATTAACACTTGCTACTTGCAAAATCATCACAAGCAAAAAACGAAAAGCTGGAGAAAATATTATGTTGTTTTAAATTTAATTCACAACAAAATACAAATTTTGAACGTAATTATCAATGAACATCTAATTTTAAATTATTCCACAAATCTTAATATCTATGACAGTAAATAAATCTACTGTTTGTCTTTTATAAGTTTATGGAGCTCCAACGGGCAAGAATTAAACACCAATTCATTTATGATTATTGACATAAGACTTATATTGTGTACAAATTTCTGTTATAAAGTTTGTCTGTGACCTCTAGATTCTTCAGGTACTTCGGTTCTCTTCACCAATAGATCTGACTGCCATGATATAACTGAAATATTGTTAAATTTGGTAGTACATGCTCGTAACCATTTTTACCGAACACATGAGATTCAATTTTCATATTTATTATTTTTCAGTGCCAAACAGCAGCGTTAGATGAATTATTTGGTAACCCTCAAGAGGTACGTTTTTGGTTTGTTTGTTTTTTAACACAAGTAATGATTTTATTGCACTATATTTTGCTGTAAACAATTTACCGATTATACTGCTTTTACCTATTCTTAATCACTAAATTACTGATTGGAACAATATAATTGAAATATTTTTGAAAGTGGTGTTAAACACCATAACCCTAACGCCACCGATTATATATTTGATTGTACTATTTACAGTGCTTCAGAAGATACCAGACAGCACATATACTTCTTCACAGTTTATCTCAACAAGCCAGAAACGTCAAAGACAGATATCTTATAAACAAATGTAAGTTCAGTTTTCAGTTATTACCACATTTAGAAGACAAACAATCAAAAGATATATTAATTTGTATACACGTACAGTGAAGGCTGTATGTACAGAACCCTGAATAAATCAAAATTCTGCATAGGACAAATCATGTAACAAGTTTAAGAACTAATAATTTAATTTGATTTAGATACTGCAATCTGATTGGCTAATCCGCCTGGAGAAAATTTTGGTTATACTCGATAACCTGGGTTGGTATTGTGACATCACCAACGTCTTCATCCACCAACGACAAATTAAAATAGTCACATGAAATAATTGTAATTAAAATCGAGGAATCATTAAATTTTGTTGTAAGAATTAAATTATAAGGAATATTTGAAATTGTTCAACAGGTTATACTTGTATAACCTGGTTTGGGTCAACAATTTCAAATATTCCTTAAATATTTACAATAATAGCAAGAAAGATAAGGTTAAAAGGAAGAAGAGTTTGAAGATACCAAAGAGGTAATCAGAATCTGTAAATCTAAGATACCAAAGGGGTAATCAGAATCTGTAAATCTAAGATACCAAAGGGGTAATCAGAATCCATAAATATAAGAACAGACAACACAATGTCCAAAAGAAAAAGGACAAACAACGATCTATAAAATATACACATAAAACTGAAGATCGAGTAACACGAACCCCTTGAAAAACCGGGGGTAAACTAAGGTACTCCGGAAGGGTAAGCAGTTTCTGCTCCACTTGTGGAAGTCGCCTTGTTAATCTAGTTACAAAGTCTTGTTTCATGCATTACAGGAACAATTATTTTTGATAATGTGAATGCTGTTTCAATGAGCATTTGATTATTTATAACCTATTAAACTCTGTTTGTTTTGTTTTCAGATAAAGACACAGTTGAAAGAAGACTAACAAACATACAGAACACACACACATTCATGCATCCCTACGAAACGAGTGTTAGTTGATAATGTCGTCTGTTAGACATTTTATTTATTATTTATTTATTAATTATAATGTTATTATTATCTCGGACTTCGGTATGAAACCGATTAGAAAAGATGAAGACGTTGATTTCTGAAAAGAACATTATCAGGACGGTTGCAGTGTAATTTCTTAAAACCCTTATGTAGAAAGAGACTTGGGAAGTTAAATAGTAGTGGAATATGTTTTTGTTTTGATCGTTAAAAATGGTGTCAACATTATAAAGACGAGAAAAGTGGATAAAAAAGTGGGAAAACCGTTAAAAAAAAATCGTGGGTCTCATTCGAGCATACTTGATGGTGTCATCATTATAGATAGGAGAAAAGTCTATGAAGAGAGGGAAAATGACAAAAATCATGGTTCTCGTACAGTCATATGAAGTCTAACTCACTCCATGCCGATGAAATGTTGGAAAAATGACAAAAATCATGGTTATCATACGATCATGTGAAGTCTATCTCACTCCACATTGACACAAGGATCATCAAAGCAAGAGGCTAGCTATTTTCATTTCATTTCTTTATATGTATGGGTCAGTATTCCAACTGTGTTCAAATTTATGATATTATGAATGAAATTAAAAATTAAAAAATGACAGAGATTAAATAATATATGCTGCTTTGAAGTTATGGTGTCATAGATAATTTTGTTTCTGTGTTTTAATCATTTTGATATATTTTGCATTTTCTTGATGCATGTTTTGATGATTTATATTTAGTTGCATATGGTACAGAGAATTTTTTTTTTTTATTTGATGATGTCATAGAAGACTTGCATATTTTATTCGTAGATAGACCCAATATTTATTGAAACTCGTTTTTGAAAAGACGGAATAAACTATGAGAAAACAGAAAAGCTTTGTTCGATGGAAAAAATAGAAAATAACGAAGCTTTGTTTAATGGAATAAAAAATGAAAAAAAAGTAACGAGGCTTTGGTCGATAGTGATATGACAGTTTTTCTACATGTACATGTATTTAACTTTCATTTATTTATTTTTATTTAAATTATCTTTGTTTACTGTTTATTTGATGTTTATTATTTATCAATGTGATTTTGTTGGTATACATGTAGATTGTATGAAAATGGTGCCTTTGTTTGTCAGACTAGAGAAGAATTTGTTTTTTAGTTTATTTTTAATTTTTGCTTCTTTGTTCAATAAGGGTGATCAGATATCTTTGCGACCACAGTTGTTATAATGGATATACGTTTGAACAGGAAATACATTTGTGCATCATATACATAAAACAGATGTTGAAAGAAGAAGTTTTGGACATGTTTGTGTACAAGCATATAGTTTTCAGCTTACAAATTGTTATGCTTAGAATAGTTTACATTTAAGAGAAAAATGTTGAAGCCAAGAGAAGCAAGTTTTAGAAGAAATATTTATTATCAGTAATTTATGCATTTTTTTTTGTTGATCTCAACTTTCAATTTCAAGACTGATCATGATACTGAAAATTATCGGTCAGTGTGAAGTCAATCCCATTAGGACATTACTGATCAAAATAGTCACGTCAGTTTTTAATGTCTTGACCTTGATAACTGCCATTATTTTATATTTATCTCCCTTTCATCAATAAATAAGCCAAGTTTGCTATGACTTGAAAATATTTCTTGAATTCAAAGAAAAAATATAAAGACGTCCTACATTACACAAATGGTTTTGCAAAATAGTGTTTCCTTTCTACGAGTATGAAACATGTATCTTCAGTAAACCAAACTCATTCCACTTGTTAGCATGTGTGTATATATCCATAGAGTGTGTAACATTACAGATCTCAGGGAATCATTAACTTATTAAAATGTCGTCATGAAACCATTAAAAGGATGTTATTTATTCAAGGAAAGATGACGGAAAATTGTTGTAGCAACAAAAACTATTTGACAGTAAGTTTGTGAATGCGAGGAAAGCTACCCGAGTGTATGGATTACGTAGATAAGTGGAACGTTAAAACTGCAGTTAATCCGTACTTTTGTGGATGTGCAACAGTAATTTCATTGATTATTCGTGCAGTGTTTGTTGTGGAATTAAAAAGTCTTCAGTGACAGCAATATTGACTCAAAATAAAATACTTTTATTGAGTATAAAATGATTGAGTAATAAAGATAATTTTACTCAGTTATGGAGTATAAAGTGACTGAGTAATAAAGATAATTTTACTCGGAACATTAATGGAGTATAGTGATTGAGTAATAAAGGTAATTTTACTCGGAACATTAATGGAGTATAGTGATTGAGTAATAAAGGTAATTTTACTCGGAACATTAATGGAGTATAGTGATTGAGTAATAAAGGTAATTTTACTCGGAACATTAATGGAGGAAAGCAGTGTTGTGTATTCAATGCTGAAATAAAACAAGTGCAATTTAAAGAAAGAAAACGGAAGAAAAACATTTTTGTAGTCAATTGTTACAAAACAGACTTCCTCATTTTTCTGTGATTTAGTGTCAAAATGGAATGTGAAATATTTCATAAAAAACTTAATGAAGAATATAACTTTATTAAAAAAAATATATTAATGAAGATCTGTCTGAAATGAAACCATATGACAAATGTGATATGAAAACAAACTTCTGTGATGAGATTAAGACATTTATGAAGCCAGATTGTCTTGTCCTATAAATAGAACTAATTACATCACATGTATTTTTAGCATTATTTAATATTAGATTATACATTAAGTCATATCGTCCTTTGTTTTATTTACTCTTGCAATCATTTTCTGTTATTGAAAAAAGTATGTTCATATTGAATATTTTTTATCATTCATTACCGGCATATTGGAATTCTTTGTTTTAGAAATGAAGAATAATATGTTAGCATTTTCTTATCATTCATTTTACTGGAATATATTATTCACTCTTTGTTTTAAAATGAAGAATAAAATGTTAGCATTCGTTGTACATTTTAATATGCATTTTAGTGATAATTTTTTTTGTCTTGAAAGCTTACATGTTTGTAAATAACCTTCAGACTTACAAAATATTGAAGTGAGCTAAAATATTTTAAATTTCTTTTTTATTCACGTCACATTTAGAAATGAAATGTTTTATTTCACAGGTTCAAAGATTAAACATGAGGACATTGTATCAACTTCCTTTGTCTATAGGGAAATAACTATTACTTTTGTCAAGGGAGATAACTTTTAGGGGCCACCATAGTCGTGATCGTATGGTAGTTGGATTTACAACTATCTGTGCAATCCATACCTAACACCACTAAGATTGTGAATTCGAATCCAACTCAGGCAAGGTGTACTTGATACAACATTATGTTATAAAGTTTGTCGGTGACTTGCGGTGGGTCAATGGTTTTCCTCCCCCCCAAAAAAACTGACCGCAACAATATGACTGAAATATTGTTGAAGGTGGCATTAAAAACCATAAACCAAACCATCTATTGAAATTTAGATCTACCAATGAAATCAGTGCCTATGTGAAGTTTGTCAATGAAATGTTTTCCACAAGAACTACGATTTCCTCAATGTTTAAAAGTGGCATTAAAAATACCAAGAATCCCAATGAATTTAGGTAAACGTGATCGTACATTAATGATCCAAATTTGTATCTTTGCAATTTTCAAAGATTTTTATCATATTGCATATTACTTTTCTACATATCTGTTTTATTTGTATACACTGCTAACTCTTACATAAACCTTGAGATATTTTATGTCGTATATTTCATTTTGTATATTTCCATTTAGTTTCATTAAGAGTTGCGAGTCGAGTCGAGTAATCTGTAAATATTTCACCATATAAGTTGATGTATCTCTCTATTTCATAGTATTTTAAATATTGTAAACAATTGTTTTGATTTCTGTGGTGCTTGGATGCTATTCATTAGTTACAATGTGTAGATACACTTGTATAAATTCTGCTAAATCTGTGTACACTGAATATCTGATGTTGACAATGTTGTTTTTCATGTTTTTTTAAGTCTTTCAATTTGTTGTTTTACTGCACAGCAAGGATGTTGCAATGAAATAGTTTATCACAGTGTTATAGATAGATGCATGTAGGTTATTTTATAATATATTTTATGATTTTGAAATGCAATACTGATTTTTATGTGATTTGGTGGAAAATATGAGTTGATTTTGTTTTATAGAACCCTCCACTAAATAATTCCTTTAAACTGGAAACATTAAAAAAACAATCTTTGTTTGACATCAGCAATCACATACTTATATGTTGGACATTTGCCTTCAATGTGATGTTGTTTTGAAATATCCTTTCTTGCAAAACAAATACATAGTAAATATTTACCAAAGGTTTTGGGTTAGTCTTATATCTGGATATTGTTTAAATACTTCATATTTGTCTCTCTTTGTTGGCAAAAAAATAAGTAACATTTCAATGCAAATATTTTTTGGTTTGGCCTAAGAAGTCATCTGTATTTAATTTTCATTAAACCATTAAACATATTATAGGTAGATCGAGCATGAAACATCAACATAATTTGTCATTTGTAATTATTTTCAGTAGATTAGGTATATATTTAAATTCACAATGCACTGTCTCAATTAAGAAGCTTGAAATATTAGAATCTGACAAAGTTACATCGCTAAACATGCTATAGATTTATGTTGTAAAAGCTAGATTATAGTTTTTCTATGTATTTTAAAAGTCTCTTTCAAAGGTTATTTTCCGTAATGAATTTGACTACTTATAATATTTTATCCTGCACTGGTTCTATTTGAGTAGTCATATTGCATTGACTGGATACATTTTTGCTACATAAGGTCACTGACCAAGATATAGTTTTTTCTGGTACCTGATTCATGTAGGACATAATTGAAGATCAGGATATCTTCCACTCGTGTGAGAAATTATATGTCTTTTACACTTGTTCTGTTGTGTTCCACTGGGAAAAAGATGGAATTTCTCATACTTATGCACGTTGAACATATCCTTGATTTTCAATATGGACTCTTGTAAGAACCCCTTAGTCTTTTTATGAACATATTATCTATGAAAACAACAATAACTGACATTTGTTACTTATTATTCGCTTAAGAACTAAAATCTTTATAAGAAGTGGCAACAGTAGCTTTCAGTGTCTTCTCTTATAAGTATTATATAATTGTTAAGAGATAAGTTGTTTATAGATATATATATATGTGATTGTTGTACTTGTTAATTAGTTTATCATATTGTTTGTTTGTGTGGTTAATTTTTCACCAAGACGGATGAAGATGGATGATATGGCCTTTTTCTTTGGGTTTGATCGTGCACCTTTAAATATTTGATAATTAGATTTAAATTTAACTTTAATACGTATCATTAGTATTACATGTGTTGAGATCTGTTTTATTTTTTCAGATGTTGATCCCCCATCAACCCCTCCCCCCTCTTTTACAAAAAAAAAAATCAACAAAAAACTCCTTTTATATTTAAAGTTTTATTAATAAGGATAGGATAAAGAAAGTTTTAATTAAAAAAAGAAAGTTTAAACAGTGATGGTCAACAATTTCACCGATATCAACAAAATGAACAATTACGGTACCTCTCGTCTCAAATCTTGAATATAAAAATACTATGACATACCTAAGATTTAGTTTTGAAATAATTTATGTGCAGGAAATCTTTTATTAATTGACGTCTTCTTTTGATATTTATTACATTGTGCTTCCAAATTTTTGGTTTGATGCTAAGAAAAGTGCTTTTGTTGAAATCCACTATATACATAAATAGATTGATGGCTTAATTACATTCCAAACAATGTATTTTATACTTCTCATTAAATCTAACCAATTCTTTTGACCAAATCATGCATGCTGAAAAGCTGTAAAGGTGCAAAAAAAAGTAGTACAAAAGAGATATACATACATGGTCAATGTGTAGATTTCAAGATGAACATAGCATTATTGATAATTGAAATCTGACAGATGGTTATTAAAACTTGTGTGCTATAATTGTACATTATGCATTTTGTATGTTACATATGATCATAGCTATTAAAGAGTTATAATGGTTTTGACATGATGGCAATAAGTGATATACCTCTCCTATGTGGTTTGTGTATCATGTTTATTTAAATGATGTGAAATAAATTTTAAAATATCATTTTTTTTGTATTTTTTTTATTCATTGTATATTTATTTTATAAGGAGTTTATACTTTTTTATTCATATCCCAGGGGCTGTTGTGGTCATGATCGTATTGTAGTTGGATTTACAACTACCTATGCAATCAGTGCCTATCACCAATATCATTGTGAGTTTGAATCCCGCTCAGGCAAGGTATACTCGATACAACATTATGTGATAAAGTTTGTCAGAGACTTGTGGCAGGTCTGTGATTTTCTCCGGGTACTCTGGTTTCCTCCACCAATAAAACAGACCCACCACAATATAACTAAAATATTGTTGAAAATGGAATTAAACACCATAACCCTAACCCTATTCATATCCCACAAGTTAATTTTTTATTTGATGAAATCTGGATTTTTACTTTAGACATAAAAAATGTCAGGTTGAGTAGAGTCAAGATTCTGGTTATTTAATGCCACTATTTTTAAACAAATTTTCACATATATCGTGGCTGTCAGTTTAATGGAACCACTATTGCAATAAATGACAAATTTTACAAAATAGACTTGTATTAAGAGATCCTCATTCTTAGTGATCCTTCTACTTTAGTACCCAGAAGACAGTGACAAAATGAAAACTCGAGCATAGTGTATGAGTTATGAAATATAAATTCCATACAAGTCAGCATTTGGAAAATTTAAACTGGCAATATTGAAGTCGTCTCCTTTGTCATAAAGTCTGATTAAAGTTGACCATTAGTGTTGAATTGGAGTTAAATGTCACGAAAATGGGACTGAGGAAGCTGTTTCTGTTGTTTCTTTGATCTCAAGTTCTTTGGGGGGTATATTAATGGAATACAGCTGGCAACATTTGGATTATTAATTGACAGAACATCATCAATATACCTGAATGTGAGATTTACAGCTTTAACTTCTGTAATTCTTTTGTCTTTGATAAGTTTTGCATAAGCTCTGAGGGGCCCGGGTGGCTCAATGAGTTAGGTCGTTGGATCTAACAACTCATACAAGCCTATCACCAATACGGCATGGGTTCGCACCCGGCTTTGTAAATTACAAAAAGGGTGCACTCGACTCGCAGCCACAAGTGATAAAGTTTACCAGTTGCTTGCCCATGGTCGGTGGTTCTCTCCGGGTACTCCGACTTCCTCCACCACTAAAACTGGTCGCCATGATATAGCTGAAATATTATTGAAAGTGGCATTAAACACAATAAATCAATCAATCAATCATAAGCTCTGCATCATGAGAGTACAGGAAAAGATCTGCAAGGAGAGGTGCAGTTTGTTGGGAAATGTTCTCTCTGAACTCTACAAATATGTTATTTATAAAGAACTCCATCATACTGGTGACTTCATTTTCTGTGTAGCACTATTTGCCTTTTTCATACTTTACAAAATATGATATTTCGTCACCTAAAAACTATAAATTTGTAAACCTTGCTTATCGTTTTTAAAGTAAAATGTGTTGTGCAGGATTTCTTTCAAATGGAGCTTTAAATTTATATAAGGAATAGTGGTGTAATGTGTAGAAAATTGACATTTTTGGAATGCAGTTTTTATTCATTAAAAATTGCTAAAAGTTATCCTTTGGTTTAACAGTATAGATGAGAGGGAAATTCCTTGCATACAGTGGTAATTGTCCACACTACAACTCAAAACGGAATGGACGTAAAACTTCATACAACATGTACTGTATCTATATGTTCTATGGATCTTTTCCAAGACTTTTACAGGATAAATCCTAATGGAATTATTTTCTATCAATTAATTTTTTGAATTACTACAGTTCATCATGTACAGTATCTTTCTGCTTTATATCCGGTTCTTCCATCAGGAAATTGTAGGTTTTAAATGGATCACATCCAATGTGTTTATGAAATGACAATGCTAACCTTGGTCTCAGTAATTCTTGACTATAATTTGCTATTCCATACTGAAATCAAATTAGCATGGTTTTATCTATTAATGTTATATACTGTAATTCTGTATTCTGTATTCTTTTTCTTCACCTATAGGAGATCGTGGATCAATATAAAAGTTCCTATAAAATCCACCAGTTTAAAAACTCTTAAAAATGTGTTAGGGAATAAAATGTTCTTCCAATATATACACACTCTTAAAATATTGTACGGAATAAAATGTTCTTCCAGTATATACACATGAATACAATACACCAGTTTGTATATACATCTGAATATAATACACTATTGTTTTTAAAATATTAATCAGTCGTAAAAGTTTACTGTCATCCTGTAATAGGTATATATTATATATATATAAGGACAGCACCTGATCTTATAAGGGGCCATCGTGATCGTATGGTAGTTGGATTTACAACTACCTAAGCAATCAGTGCCTATCGCCACTGATGTTGTGAGTACGAATCGCGATCAGGGCGAGGTGTACAACATTATGTGATAAAGTTTGTCAGTGACTTGCGACATGGAGTCGACCGTGACGTAATGGTTAGCGTGTTCGCCTCGAGTGCGGTAGCTCGTGTGTTTGCGTCCCGGTCGGCTAAACCAAAGACTATACAATTGGTATTTGTTGCTTCTCCGCAAAACACGCATAATTAAGGAGAAAGAGCAAAGGCTGGTTGGCTCGGAATCAGGATAATGTGTCCGAGTGGGACGACATGTCTACCCGCGGACTGTTGTTTCAGTGAGCTAGCACTATAAAATCCAACTAAGCATGTTTGTCTAGTACAAAGCGGACATCATCATCATCTCATTGAAAATTAACTTGTTCTGGTCACGATATAGCTGAAAAATTGCTGAATTGGCGTTAAACAACAATCACTCGCTCACTCACTCACAATACATTAGGGAATAAATATAGATTCTCCTTCAGTTGTCCGTAGGTTACGATATTTCTCCACTCAAGAGAGTTAAATTAAAAATTCTAACCACAAGCCGTGAGTGGAGAAATATCGTAACCCACATGGGCAACTGAAGGAGAATTTGTTTCTCCTATTATTTAACTTTATTTCAAAATTTGAAATTAATGCGGGGAAAGGCACGAGACATTTGAATCCTCTAGAGGATTACAGATTTTTCCACCACTGTTTCAGCGGGGTTAAAACGCGGTAATAATGGGAGAACGATAAATAACAAAAGATCAACAGAAATACACACCTGATGAAAATAAGGACTATGTGTTAATGGTATATCTATTCTATTTAAATTACTTCCAACTTCCATATCATCTGGTTGAGTACTGTGTGAACAGGTGAAAGCATTGTTCTCTGCCATAGCTGTGATCACAGGTCTACTGAATATCATTCTGAAAATTAATTAGTATGAAATCAAATGAAAAAAAAAATTACCACACTGTCAGAACAGTCCCAAAATCTAACAGAAAAACAAAAAATACCACACTGTCAGAACAGTCTCAAAATCTAACAGAAAAACAAAAAAATACCACACTGTCAGAACAGTTCCAAAATCTAACAGAAAAACAAAAAAATACCACACTGTCAGAAAAGTTCCAAAATCTAACAGAAAAACAAAAAATACCACACTGTCAGAACAGTTCCAAAATCTAACAGAAAAACAAAAAATACCACATTGTCAGAACAGTCCCAAAATCTAACAGAAAAACAAAAAAAATACCACACTGTCAGAACAGTCCCAAAATCTAACAGAAAAACAAAAAATACCACACTGTCGGAACAATTCTAAAATCTAACAGAAAAACAAAAAATACCACTCTGTCAGAACAGTTCCAAATCTAACGGAAAAACAAAAAAATACCACACTGTCGGAACAATTCTAAAATCTAACAGAAAAACAAAAAATACCACACTGTCAGAACAATTCCAAAATCCAATATCAAAATCGTAGAAAGAGGCGAAATCGACACCTATAACATACAAATACATGGCCGCTCACTTTTCTGGCTTGGTACAGGCACTTCAATATAAAGTGGCGGGGTTAAGCTAGATTTAAATGAAATGGTGTGGTAAAATTCCAACCCTCACACACGATACTGTGCTTTCCTATTCTAGAACATGTACACCAAAACAAGAAGAACAACCCTCACACACGATACTGTGCTTTCCTATGCTAGAACATGTACACCAAAACCAGAAGAACAACCCTCACACACGATACTGTGCTTTCCTATGCTAGAACATGTACACCAAAACCAGAAGAACAACCCTCACACACGATACTGTGCTTTCCCATGCTAGAACATGTACACCAAAACCAGAAGAACAACCCTCACACACGATACTGTACTTTCCTATGCTAGAACATGTACACCAAAACCAGAAGAACAATGCGCATACAAACTAGCATATATCATGTCAATAGCAATAATAAATTAATTTGTGTCTTTTTAATAAAAACATAGATATCTAATTTAGTGCACACGACACGTCTGGAGTAACCATCTCAGATTCTCCTCAGGTATGGACATAGTCTATAGACTGTAAAGCAAAGCCAAATAATTTAAAAGTCCCCGAGAACAAAAAAAACCATTGGAGCAAAACAAAATAGCCAACATTATCCAAGAAGAGGTTAAATATACCAAAGGCTATCTCGTGTCTCTGTCATACACGACGGGTGCTATCCATGAAGCAGAAGTTACTGAACATTTAAAGCATCAGGTCCTTCATTCCCCAACACAAAGTACAGGGTCTTGTAGCAATCATCTCGCAATATGACTGAAATCCCTATGTATACTACTATACCAAAGAAGGGCTCCAATGAAATCTTATCCAGCTCACTTCAACGTCTTGTATCGCAACTAATACTGTACAAAAATGTCCACAATTTCACACGATTACTCACCAACGCAAATGTATTATTGCTTTAAGAAAAAGAAAGTTTGCTTACCTTCACTGAACTCGAAAAATATTCTTAAGCATTAGAAACACAACATCTAGGTGATGCAGTATACATACATGTCATTCAAAATTGGGGTTTTTAATGACTTAAACTACATAGACCGGATATTCTATTTCAAATGCTTAAAACTACATTCTAGAGTCCAATGAAATAAGGTAACTTTTATTTATCTTAAAGTATAATAGTTTACAAGTAGCACCTTTTATCTTGAGACATTTCTGCCTGGTATTAGGGGATATAGTAGACTTTGAAGTGAGCATGGTCAAATTTCATTGTCACTCTTCTTGAAATAATAGGATATATAGTTGTACAATCATACCTCCAACAATGCCATTGTAAATGCGGCCTCTAATCAGACCCACTGAGAGGGTGGGGCGGAGGGGTAGTCGGGGCTCACGACAAATAAACAAGTAGAAAGCTGTTTTCTAAATCACAATTCATCAATTAATTTTTGTTGTACTGATTCCTTGCTTATGACACACCGTGGTGGAGTTAGTTTGAGTATCATTATTTGGAGAATTGGAGAATGGGGGTAAGTTTCCCTTTTCCCTGGGGCCCAGAAATTCTCTTGGCGGCCCTGCCTCTAATATCAGTTGCAGACGGCCATCAGAGGACACTGACATCGACCACAGATACAGGCAGATGTAACAGGCCGATGTTTTTGCAGTTCTTTTTATGAACGAGCTTAAGAATTTGACCAATGTTATAATAGGAAAATTAGGTAAACTAGACCGCTTCTTTTGTTTCTATAGTATTGTATCTTATAAGCGTAATTGGGTCATTTCGTGCGATGATTGTTACTGACCCATGTGGCTCAGAGAACATAGCTGGTCCGTATCACATCACTCAGGTAATAACATTAGTATTTGGGAACAAGTAATCCAAAAAGGACTTAAACAGGATAGCCAAAATCAGACAAGCTTTCCTTTTCATAGGAGAGATTTACCTTAGTTTTAATAAATTACAAACATTAATTTATGTAATAAACCATAATGCCAGCACCGACTACTGGGCCTATCGGGGACTTGTGGTCCACTATGCGAGATATCGACCCAGTGGTGGAAGAAAAACTTAGATATCTGATTTAGTGCGCATGACACATTTCTTACTTGCATTATCACACACTTACCCTCCCCCACCCGTGATATAATTATATCCTTTGGTCTCCTCTCTCTGAACTTTGAACCCAAATCTCTCTCCTAAATGTACTAGTTCTGTAGGATTGTAGCATGCCAGTAGTTTCCGTAGTCTTTTCAAACTAAAAATATATGATATAATTTAAAAAAAAAACACATTACTGATTATTATTGAACGGATAATATGATTGAAATATCTTTTCAATACCACAAAGTTACATCCAATAATTAAATCGTAGTTATCTCATTTCTGAGAGAGAAAAAAACTTTCACCAGGTACGTTCACAGTCAAAAGGTTAGAATCCACAATAATTAAATCGTAGTTATCTAATTTCTGAGAGAAAAAAACCCTTCATCAGGTACGTTCACAGTCAAAAGGTTAGAATCCACAATAATTAATTCGTAGTTATCTAATTTCTGAGAGAAAAAAAACCTTCACAAGGTACGTTCACAGTCAAAAGGTTAGAATCCACAATAATTAAATCGTAGTTATCTCATTTCTGAGGAGAAAAAAACCTTCATCAGGTACGTTCACAATCAAAAGGTTAGAATCCACAATAATTAAATCGTAGGTATCTAATTTCTGAGAGAAAAAAACTTTCACCAGGTACGTTCACAGTCAAAAGGTTAGAATCCACAATAATTAAATCGTAGTTATCTAATTTCTGAGAGAAAAAAAACCTTCACCAGGTACGTTCACAGTCAAAAGGTTAGAATCCACAATAATTAAATCGTAGTTATCTCATTTCTGAGGAGAAAAAAAAACCTTCATCAGGTACGTTCACAATCAAAAGGTTAGAATCCACAATAATTAAATCGTAGTTATCTCATTTCTGAGAGAAACAAACTTTCACCAGGTAAGTTCACAGTCAAAAGGTTAGAATCCACAATAATTAAATCGTAGTTATCTAATTTCTGAGAGAAAAAAACCTTCACCAGGTACGTTCACAGTCAAAAGGTTAGAATCCACAATAATTAAATCGTAGTTATCTAATTTCTGAGAGAGAGAAACAAACCTTCATCAGGTACGTTCACAGTCAAAAGGTTAGAATCCACAATAATTAAATCATAGTTATCTAATTTCTGAGAGATAAATACCTTCATCAGGTACGTTCACAGTCAAAAGGTTAGAATCCACAATAATTAAATCATAGTTATCTAATTTCTGAGAGATAAATACCTTCATCAGGTACGTTCAGTCAAAAGGTTAGAATCCACAATAATTAAATCNAGTCATGTATTTATTAAAAGTTTTGAGACACCTTTAAAATAATAAAATAATAACTGTTTATCTATTGTTTATTTTCTAATGAAATGTAAAATTCCAATTTCCATTTCCATATTATTATTATATTTTAAACTTTTTTTGCATTTGACATAATTATAGGGGCCGTTGTGGTTCTGATCGCATGATAGTTGGATTTACCTGCAAAATCAGTACCTATCAACACTAAAAGTTGTGAGTTGGAATCCCGCTTATATATGTGATAAAGTGCTTCAGTGACTTCCCACAGGTCGGTGGTTTTCCACCAATAAAAACTGACCGACACAATATAACTAAAATATTGAAAAAGGCGTAAAACACTATAAGCCCAGCCTTGGTCTAGCCTGATGTAATTTTCATAGCACAACTATTTTAATGGATAGACTTACTTTATTATCGTATCATCATCTGCCAGAAGTAGCCATTGGTATTTACTCAAGTCAGGATGGCTATGGAATCGATTAAGAATAGCCATTGTTTTAGAACAGTGCCCTAAATAAGTGTAAAAAAATGTGTAGCGAATCTCAAGGGATTAATCAGTTTTGTATTCATTGTGATGAGATTAAAATAAAACACCAAACCCTACAGGTGTACCCCCGGTGTTTAGTGGGGGTTCGTGTTACTCGAGCTTTAGTTTTATGTGTATGTTTTGTACATCGTTGTTTGTACTTTTGTACTTTTTTCTTTTGTCCATTGTGTTGTCTGTCCTTCGATATACGGATTCTAATTACCTGTTTAGTATCTTCAAACTCTTCTTATGAAAAGAAATCAAGTCAATTACATTCAATCAAAATAGGAAAAGTAAAAGTCATCCTGTGACTAAAGTTTACAAGAGTACCCTATTATTATTATATACATGTACAAGATTTGATTTGATTTGATTTTTGGTGTTTAACGCCACTTTCAACAATATTTCAGCTATATCATGGCGACCAGTTTTAGTGGTGGAGGAAGCCGGAGTACCCGGAGAGAACCACCGACCATGGGCAAGCAACTGGTATACTTTATCACTTGCGGTTGCGAGTCGAGTGCACCTTTTTTGTAATTTACAAAGCCGGGCGCGAACACATGCAGTATTGGTGATAGGCTTGTATGAGTTGTTAGATCCAGCGACCTAACTCATTGAGCCACCCGGGCCCCTATACATGTACAAACAAACGCTTACGATTTCTGCATAAAAACCATGTTCAGTTCGTCTTTACCTCCAGTTGTTTGTAGGAGGGATCATGTCTTATTTACGTTATTTGTGTTTGTTCGGCCCGTCTTTACCTCCAGTTATTTGTAGGAGGGATCATGTCTTATTTACGTTATTTGTGTTTGTTTACGTATAGAGGTCTCCAACACATATTGTGTTGCGTTTTTGTTTTGCTTTTCTTTAATCTTGTGTACCTTATCAGGGGCGGATCCAGGATTTCAAGTTAGGGGGGGCGCACTTCAAAAATTCGCGCCGAACGGAGGGAGGCGCGAAAATTTTTGGGGTATTTCATGCGAAAAATCACGATTTTACGCAAAAAATTATATTTTTTCCAAACGCCCCCCCCTGGATCCGCCCCTGCTTATGTTGCGGGCTTCTCTGGATTGTCCATTATTGATTNCAAAAGGTTAGAATCCACAATAATTAAATCATAGTTATCTAATTTCTGAGAGATAAATACCTTCATCAGGTACGTTCAGTCAAAAGGTTAGAATCCACAATAATTAAATCGTAGTTATCTAATTTCTGAGAGATAAAAACCTTCATCAGGTACGTTCAGTCAAAAGGTTAGAATCCACAATAAATAAACACTTTTACATATGTATACTAAGTATTACATTACATTGAAGACTGTAATTACTGAAAATTATCCATATTTTATAGTGTGTCCCTTCGGTTTTCTCTAGTGTTTATTTAGAGACGTCTGTAAACTAAAGGGATAACCAGAAGCGGCCATGGTTACACATATCTGATGGTGATTGACCTTAGTTTTTAAAACATTACACTACTTATGAGCAATAATATCCCCGGTTTTTATTCGGGTTCGTGTTGCTCGATCTTTAGTTTTCTGTGTAATGTTTTGTAGATCATTGTTTGTTCTTATGTCCCTTTTTCTATGGCCATTGTATTGGCTGTCCTTCTTTGATTGACGGATTATGATTACCCCTTTGCTATCTTAAAACTCTTCTTTGATAGCCGTTAGTAAAATGAAATATATCGGATCTGGCAAAGAACAATCCACTTGTAGAAATGCTATTTACTATAATGGAGCGATATTCTGTTGTTTTTTAAGCTTAAGCTGAGCGCCATTGAAATATGGTTTGTTTGTTTGTTTGTTTGTTTGTTTGATTGCGCTTAACACCACTTTCAACAATATTTCAGTTATATCATGGCGTCAGTTTTACTGATGGAGGAAACAGTAGTACACGGAGAAAAACCACCGACTTGTCACAAGTCACTGACAAACTTTATCACATAATGTTGTACACCTCGCCCTGGTCGAGATTCAAACTCACAACATCAGTGGTGATAGGCACTGACCGCATAGGTAGTTGTAAATCCAACTACTATGCAATCACGGCCACGATGGGAACTTTGAAATATGGTAGTAATGATAGAAATACAATGCAACAGAATATCCGCCTTCATGTATTTATTAAAAGTTTTGAGACACCTTTAAAATAATAAAATAATAACTGTTTATCTATTGTTTATTTTCTAATGAAATGTAAAATTCCAATTTCCATTTCCATATTATTATTATATTTTAAACTTTTTTTTGTGTAAAACGTATGCATTTGATATAATTATAGGGGCCGTTGTGGTTCTGATCGCATGATAGTTGGATTTACCTGCAAAATCAGTACCTATCAACACTAAAGTTGTGAGTTGGAATCCCGCTTATATATGTGATAAAGTGCTTCAGTGACTTCCGACAGGTCGGTGGTTTTCCACCAATAAAACTGACCGACACAATATAACTGAAATATTGAAAAAGGCGTAAAACACTATAAGCCCAGCCTTGGTCTAGCCTGATGTCATTTTCGTGGCACAACTATTTTAATGATATAGACTTACTTTATTATCGTATCATCATCTGCCAGAAGTAGCCATTGGTATTTACTCAAGTCAGGATGGCTATGGAATCGATTAAGAATAGCCATTGTTTTAGAACAGTGTCCTAAGTAAGTGTAAAAAAATGTGTAGCGATTCTCAAGGGATTAATCAGTTTTGTATTCATTGTGATGAGATTAAAATAAAACACCAAACCCTACAGGTGTACCCCCCGGTTTTTAGTGGGGTTCGTGTTACTCGAGCTTTAGTTTTATGTGTATGTTTTGTACATCTTTGTTTGTACTTTTTCTTTTGTTCATTGTGTTGTCTGTCCTTCGATATACGGATTCTAATTACCTATTAAGTGTCTTCAAACTCTTCTTATGAAAAGAAATCAAGTCAATTACATTCAATCAAAATAGGAAAAGTAAAAGTCATCATGTGACTAAAGTTTACAAGAGTACCCTATAATTATTATATACAAACAAACGCTTACGATTTCTGCATAAAAACCATGTTAGGTTCGTCTTTACCTCCAGTTGTTTGTAGGAGGATTATGTCTTATTTATGTTATTTGTGTTTGTTTACGTATAGAGGTCTCCAACACATATTGTTTTGTGTTTTTGTTTTGCTTTTCTTTAGTACCGTATGTTGCCAGTTTCTCTGGATTGTCCATTATTGATTGTCCCTTCGGTAGTCTCTAACGTTTATTTTGAGCTAAGTTTTATCTAGTGCTTTAAAGAATATCTGAAGCAAAGGCACTACTGCGTATTAATATTTTATTCAATGACTGATTCACTATGAAAGAGGTATCTACTATAGACATTGACTGATTATATTTTAACCTTCGCAACTTATTGTGAAGTGCATTTACCAAACCAGGTAAATGTGTATATGAGTGTTTGTTTGGGTGGGGGGGGGGGCAATTTTTGACTTTGTTTCCACGATTTTTCTATCAGATTTGGAAACAATAAATACTGTATATGATCTGAAAAAAATTTGGAAACTGTTCCAACAGCATGGCATTTGTTTGTTTATCTTTTAATCCCACAACACAAACTTTTTATGAAGTACATATATCAAACCAGGAAAATGTGTTTTTATGCGTGTTTGTTTTGGTGGGGGTCAATTTTTTTTTATCATATTTTGGGAACTGTTCCAACAGCGTGGTATTTGTTTATTTGTTTTTATTGTATTTGATATGTTGACTAACTAATGGTTACCAGGTTGTCACAAGTTGTCTCCAAATTGCATTCTATTTTTCATCAAAACGTTCAATGACTTAATACACAATAAGTGGAAATGTAAACGAAAATAGTAAGTACGCATAAACAATTTCACTGTGATGGGAAGACAATTTAAGACTCCATTTGCCTACTATTGACGATGTGATTACAATAACAGCTTACGCGTGCTTATCTCGAGTGCTGTAGACCGTGGGTGAGCCCGATTGGGTAAAACCAAAAACTATAGAATTGGTAGTTGTTGCTTCTCTACTAAGTATTAAGGAGTAAGAGCAAAGACTGATTGGGTCGGAATTAGGATAATGTGTCCGAGTGGGGCGAAATGTCTATCGATCCGCGGACTGTTGCTTCAATGGGCTAGCACTATAAAAATCCAGCTTAGGGTGTTGGTTTTGCACAAAGTGGACCTCATCATCCTCTCACTAAACATTAACTTGTTCTCGCCATGATATAGCTGAAGCATTGCTGAGTTGGCAGTTACAGCAACTCAAATGATATGCACATAAAAACATATATTAAATATTTAATTATAGATATTGAGACACAACAAATGTTTTTACCTCTTAACGTCTTGACTGCGCCAAGGTCAATGGTTGGTATGCTTTTATCCTCTAGGTCACTATAATATTCTATATGTGAGGTAGTATTTCCCCATGTAGCTTTAACAAAGGGAACTACAACAAGAAACATACAATAAATAGTTTACTTGACTTTTACATGACAACAGTTATATAATATATATTGAATATTAGAATGACATCTTTAGTTTTATGTGAAGTGTTTTGTAGATCGTTGCTTGTCCTTTTGTTTCTTTTCATTTGGCATATTCTGTTGTCTGACCTTCGAGTTACGAATTCGGATTATCCCTTTGTGTCATCTTCTTACTCCTCTTATATTATACGTATATGTTGAATATATTTAGTTTTATGTGTATGTTTTGTAGATCGTTGTTTGTCCTTTTGTCCTATTTCTTTTGGCCACTGTGTTGTCTGTTCTTCTTGGATATACGGATTCGGATTACCTCATTGGGATTTTCAAACTCTTCCTTCATAACGTAATCAAAACAATAATCATGCAACAATTCCCTGATAGTCAGGTTGCACTAGTGCAATATCACATTAAATCATTACGCTATCGACGGGATTCAACGATTCCTTCATCATATTTAAGGTTTTGGACTGGGCTGCGCAAACCTTAATTAAATGTAATTCTCAATTAAATCTTCAGTGCAAATTATTCATACATTTCTTACGTACTTCTGTCCTGATGGAATTTTTCACAAGTCTTTACTGCCACAAAAAGGTCGTCATTAGGAATTTCTTCGCCCTGTAATGATATTTTGCATAATTATTTTTTTTCTTCTTTTCTTCGTTCTAAGCCAGGAATGTGAGACTTTATGTATATATGTACTATGTGTACCGATTGTGCCTCTTTCTACAATTTTTCTATTAGATTTTGGAACTGTTCCGACAGTGTGGTATTTTTTGTTTTTCTGTTAGATTTTGGAACTGTTCCGACAGTGTGGTATTTTTAGTTTTTCTGTTAGATTTTGGACCTGTTCCGGCAGTGTGGTATTTTTTGTTTTTCTGTTAGATTTTGGACCTGTTCCGGCAGTGTGGTATTTTTTGTTTTTCTATTAGATTTTGGACCTGTTCCGGCAGTGTGGTATTTTTTGTTTTTCTGTTAGATTTTGGACCTGTTCCGGCAGTGTAGTATTTTTTGTTTTTCTATTAGATTTTGGACCTGTTCCGGCAATGTGGTGTTTTTTGTTTTTCTATTAGATTTTGGACCTGTTCCGGCAGTGTGGTATTTTTTGGTTTTTCTATTAGATTTTGGAATTGTTTCGACAGTGTGGTATTTTTTGTTTTTCTGTTAGATTTTGGAATTGTTCCGACAGTGCGGTATTTTTTGTTTTTCTAGATTTTAGAATTGTTCCGACAGTGTGTTATATTTTGTTTTTCTAGATTTTGGAATTGTTCCGACAGTGTGGTATTTTTTGTTTTTCTGATAGATTTTGGAACTGTTCCTACGGTGTGGTATGTTTTGTTTTTCTATTAGAATTTGGAACTGTTCCGACAGTGTGGTATTTTTTGTTTTTCTGTTAGATTTTGGACCTGTTCCGCAGTGTGGTATTTTTTGTTTTTCTAGATTTTAGAATTGTTCCGACAGTGTGGTATTTTTTGTTTTTCTGTTAGATTTTGGACCTGTTTTGGCAGTGTGGTATTTTTTGTTTTCATTTTATTCCTTTCAATTTAGAAATACAACATCGAATATAATAACGATTCATGTTTAAATATGTTGTACTTTACACCAATGAAATGTATGTTAACAATATAGTGTGTGATAAGCACTGAGTACATATGTGTAGATATCTAATTTAGTGTGTGATAAGCACTGAGTACATATGTGTAGATATCTAATTTAGTGTGTGATAAGCACTGAGTACATATGTGTAGATATCAAATTTAGTGTGTGATAAGCACTGAGTACATATGTGTAGAGATCTAATTTAGTGTGTGATAAGCACTGAGTACATATTTGTAGAGATCTAATTTAGTGTGTGATAAGCACTAAGTACATATTTGTAGAGATCTAATTGAGTGTGTGATAAGCACTGAGTACATATGTGTAGATATCTAATTTAGTGTGTGATAAGCAATGAGTACATATTTGTAGAGATCTAATTGAGTGTGTGATAACCACTTAGTACATATTTGTAGAGATCTAATTGAGTGTGTGTTAAGCACTTAGTACATATGTGTAGATATCTAATTTAGTGTGTGATAAGCACTTAGTACATATGTGTAGATATCTAATTTAGTGTGTGATAAGCACT
>MJUT01058120.1:274367-294438 GCA_002080005.1 Gigantidas platifrons
GGCCATTGTGTTGTCTGTCCTAGGATTTACAGATTCTGACTACCCCTTTGATATCTTGTGGCCATTGTGTTGTCTGTCCTAGGATTTACAGATTCTGATTACCCCTTTGATATCTTGTGGCCATTGTGTTGTCTGTCCTAGGATTTACAGATTCTGATTACCTCTTTGATATCTTGTGGCCATTGTGTTGTCTGTCTTAGGATTTACGGATTCTGACTACCCCTTTGATATCTTCAAACTCTTCTTCACGTATATCATACGACCGAAACCATTGAAGCTCCTTAATTACATTGTTTGATTTAATATTTCATGTACTTGCATTCTGTGTCGTTTATTTATTATTAGTAAGGTAGTGAGAACTGTTGAGTATTCTTTGATAATTCTACGCTGCACCCTTCTACCTTCTAAATTTTGTGTGGTTATTGGTTAATATATATAGCAGAAAACAAGAGCCGTCGTGATCGTGATCGTATGGAAGTTGGATTTACAACTACCTGTGCAATCAGTGCCTATTACTGGTGGTTTTCTCTGCGTACTCCGGTGTCTTGCATCAATAAAGCTGACCACCACGATATAACTGAAATATTATTGAAAGTGACGTTAAACGCCACAAACCAACAATAACAAACACGGACGTCAACAATCAGTCGAGGAGGAATACAAAACTCTATTCTGACAGCTAGAAGAATTTAAACAACCCCAACCTAACATCACATTAACCTGTTCCAATCTCCACTTGATGACAGAAGAGGAGGTGTTAGCATTTGCTAGCACATCTGGTCTAGCTCACAACGATCGCTGCTGTGTCCATTGCTACGCAGAAATACAAAAACGAGATATCAAAATGGGAGTAATCATAGCTGATGTTCGAACCATAATTTACCAGGGACAAAACCAAAAACAAAATCATTTTAATATGCATAGTTACCGTACGTATTACTTATGTTTCATTACAAAATCATATATCAAGATTGGTTTAATGCCATAATATGGTTTAAACTCGTCATATTGTCATGTTTGTACCCAGATCCAGGACTTGGAGTTCAATTGGCTTCCGTTGTGTTGTTGTCAATTCCATTTTTAGACATTTGAGCTTTGAAGGAGGAATTATTGTTATAGATGGTTATATATAGTCACACAAAACTATTCTAATTCATAATATTAAAGACATTTTCACCGGGTTTGCAACAAAAGTAACACGACGGGTGCCACATGTGGAGCAGGAACTGTCTCTCAATCTCTCCGGGGCACACGACTTCACTTCCGATTTTTGTGGGCTTCGTGTTGCTCGATCTTAGGTTTTCTGTGTAGTGTTTTGTAGATCATTGTTTGTCCTTTCGTCCCCTTTCTTTAGGTTACTGTATTGTCTGTCCTTCATTAGTTTTCTGTGTAGTGTTTTGTAGATCATTGTTTGTCCTTTCGTCCGTTTTCTTTTGGTTACTGTGTTGTCTGTCCTTCATTAGTTTTCTGTGTAGTGTTTTGTAGATCGTTGTTTATCCTTTCGTCCCCTTTCTTTTGGTTACTGTATTGTCTGTCCTTCATTAGTTTTCTATGTAGTGTTTTGTAGATCGTTGTTTGTCCTTTCGTCCGTTTTCTTTTGGTTACTGTATATGTCTGTCCTTCATTAGTTCTCTGTGTAGTGTTTTGTAGATCTATGTTTGTCCTTTCGTCCCCTTTCTTTTGGTTACTGTATTGTCTGTCCTTCATTAGTTCTCTGTGTAGTGTTTTGTAGATCATTGTTTGTCCTTTCGTCCGTTTTCTTTTGGTTACTGTATTATCTGTCCTTCACTAGTTTTCTGTGTAGTGTTTTGTAGATCATTGTTTGTCCTTTCGTCCCCTTTCTTTTGGTTACTGTATTGTCTGTCCTTCATTAGTTTTCTGTGTAGTGTTTTGTAGATCGTTGTTTGTCCTTTCGTCCCCTTTCTGTTGGTTACTGTATTATCTGTCCTTCATTAGTTTTCTGTGTAATGTTTTGTAGATCGTTGTTTGTCCTTTCGTCCGTTTTCTTTTGGTCACTGTATTATCTGTCCTTCATTAGTTTTCTGTGTAATGTTTTATAGCTCGTTGTTTGTCCTTTCGTCCCCTTTCTTTAGGTTACTGTATTATCTGTCCTTCATTAGTTTTCTGTGTAGTGTTTTGTAGATCATTGTTTGTCCTTTCGTCCCCTTTCTTTTGGTCACTGTATTGTCTGTCCTTCATTAGTTTTCTGTGTAATGTTTTGTAGATCATTGTTTGTCCTTTCGTCCCCTTTCTTTTGGTTACTGTATTGTCTGTCATTCATTCGTTTTCTGTGTAATGTTTTGTAGATCATTGTTTGTCCTTTCGTCCGTTTTCTTTTGGTTACTGTATTATCTGTCCTTCATTAGTTTTCTGTGTAGTGTTTTGTAGATCGTTGGTTGTCCTTTCGTCCGTTTTCTTTTGGTTACTGTATTATCTGTCCTTCATTAGTTTTCTGTGTAGTGTTTTGTAGATCGTTGTTTGTCCTTTCGTCCCTTTTCTTTTGGTTACTGTATTATCTGTCCTTCATTAGTTTTCTGTGTAGTGTTTTGTAGATCGTTGTTTGTCCTTTCGTCCGTTTTCTTTTGGTTACTGTATTGTCTGTCCTTCTTCGATTTACGACTTCACCTTAATTTACCCTTTTGGTATTTTCAGTTTTTCCTGAAGCCATATACAACAGCAGATTGTTCTTCAAATTTTGTCAGACGTGAAAAACCTACCCCTCCCCCTTTCCGAAATGACAAAAAAGACATTTTTTCCCTTAAAAGTTTAGATAAAAAAATATTTCGTACTAAACTGCGATCTTTTTTATACTAAACCAAACAAATATATCACATTTAATAAATCAAGCACTAGTAATCCTTTCTGAAGTGATTTTTGTGGTCAAAATACTTGAAAAATGGGATATTTTCAATTTTGCAGATTTTCACAGGATTCTGCTTATATCTTAATTTTACTAATAAAATAAAGGATACCGCATCATAATGATGGTTGATTTTTGTATTTGGGTACTATAAAAATGTAAAAAGGGAATAATTATGTTCCTTCTACCTACTGATTAACAAATAAATAGTAAAATATTAGCCCTACCCATCTAAAAAAAAACATGTAAAATTTGATGAAACTCGTTTTATTTCCTTAGAGATATGGTCGGGCAGTGTGACATTTTTATTTACCCTGTAAGATCTTTCAATTCTTTTTTTAAACAAATCATATGGACATCATCTAAGAGGGTTTAAATTCTACCGAGTTGCAAGTCAAAATCTTGGGGCATTTAACTTGTCTATTCACCCTGATCATAAATGTAGTTCACTTCAGGTAGGGTGTGGGGTATGATCCCCAGGGCCTGAGGTATAAGGCATTTAATTTGCCTAGTCACCCTGATCATAAATATATATGGTTTAGGGAGTGGGGATCTCAACCATTACGAGGAGCAAGTGCGGAGATTTAATTTTAGTTAGATTGATCCTTATAAAGCAAAACCGAACCACCTTTGAATTGCATGTATTTATATGTCACTAAATTGTTTACTAGTTTTTAACATCTGTGTTTCCAGTAATACATGTGATTGTTGATCCAGATACTGTATATTGTTGAGTTTTTTGTTTCTTGTCGGAATACTATGCAATATCATTTTGGATGATTTTCATTTCCTACCAATAAGTTGACCCATGTCTGTCTGCAAGACTGAAATACACATCTTTTCAGAGTTTGCGTCTGGTTGCTAAGGGTAAAATTCGTTGCTAAGGATATTATTCTACCCATAATCTATCTTAACTACTTAGAATAATACTTCTTGGGGCACTAGGAATTAATTCGTGTAAAAAACACTTGGAATTCATTATCTGGAAGTCATTTTATGTAAAATGAAACATATTTTCCTTGTTGCTATGGGTTAAATCCGTTGCTATGGAAAGTACACATTAAAGATTGTTAAGAAATATTTAGAAATGATACCCTTCATATCTGTCTAGCGAGAAAGAAGAACATTTTCAAGATTATTGATTGTTTGAGTATTGAGAATAAATTATGGACTGAAAGACACACCATTTCAATGTGCATTTCTGGTTGCTAAGGCTAAATCTGTTGCTATGGAATCTCACAAACCTTTTGTTATCTCAAATACTAAGAAAAGTATTTATAGGTACACTTTAAATCAATTCTGAGCAAAACAATACCAGAAATTAGTAAATTTAAAGCTATTTAAAGTAAAATGGAACACTTATTTTGCCTTGTTGCTATGAGTAAAAATTTGTTGCTATGGAAGTTCCACACTATCTATTTGGCATTGAATCATAAGTGAAAATACCCTTCATATAACAGTATTAAGATTTTAATTCATTTTCATGATTATAGTTTATAGTTGTTTAAAAGAAACTTCTGGACTTAAATGCACACACTTTCAGTGTAAATTCAGGGTTAGGTTGATTTTGGTTGCTAGGTAACCAAAGTAAAAGTCAGAACATATTTTTTTGTCCATTTCTTTTAGTTTTAAGGTCACCCCTAACACATATGCCAAAATGGAAATTTTTTAAGAGGGGGCAAAAAATGCCCCTTATCCTACCTTATCCTTTGCAGAATTAAATAAGAAATTATTGCCCATAACCGTGTGTGGACATTAATGGACATTAAGAAACTGTCTACTTACCGAAAGAAATAGAAATCATATTTGTCCTCTGTTGTATAAAAAAATAATGCTGAAAAAGCATAATGTTAGCTATTGTCATGAGAAATGTCGCATATTAATAAAAGACAAATTAAAATGCCAATATGTAATTCATAAGTCCTCTAAGATTTAAGTTGGCGTTTAATACCAACCAAATTCAATCTGTAATCAATTTGTTAATATGTCGCGTATCTGTAATTATGAATGATAATCTCACAAACTATATAGCGATAATTTTTTGCTTACAATAAATAATATGGTTAGCACATTTAATTATTTGTTAGTAATATTTTATCGCATCGGTGGTACATGTATAATGATTAGCGTGCTCGTCTTGAGTGCGGTAGATCGTGGGTTCGAGCCCCGATCGGATCAAACCAAACACTATCAAATTAGTATTTGTTGCTTCTCTGCAAAGCACTTAGCATTAAGGAGAAAGAGCAAATACTGGTTGGCTCGGAATCAGAATAATATGTCCGAGTGGAGCGACATGTTTACCCGTGGACTGTTGTTTCAATGATCTAGCACTATGAAAATCCAACTCAGCATGTTGGTCTAGTACAAAGCGGACCTGATTATCATCTCATTGAAAATTAACTTATTCTCGCCATGATATAGCTGAAAAATTGCTCACTCATTCACTACTGTCCATGTTAATCGGGAGTTGAAATAAACGGCTGATAAATATCAACATATTGTAAATCTATCGGAAAACGTTCTAATTATTTTAAACCAGTGAATAGATTTGTAAGATATCGCATAGACCTTATAGGCATAATGTTATATCATGCCGTGCAATAATAATCAATGATACATAATTAAAATGAACATATTTTATGCTTAATATAAGTAAAATATGCCCAATCCTTATAATAAGATGAAAACCACACTGTCTGAAGTGTTCCATAATCCAATCGAAAAATCATAGAAAGAGGCAAAACAATACCTCCCTCCAGGGCCGTCTTAACAGCATTATAGGCCCCCGGGCAAAGGAGTGTAGTGGGGCTCCTATCTACACAACCACTCACATTAATAAAACTGTAAATGTCGATTAAATTAAACATATATTTATTGTATTGGTACTTTCAACAAAATCAGTGTGGCCCTTTGCTCATGGGACCCCGGGCAACTGCCAGGCGTGCCCATGCATTAAGACGACATTGCCTCTCACGATCACTTTCCTCGCTTTGAGCAGGTACAGTGTGAAAATTGTTTTATGGGTCCAAACCTCCCTTAATGAGATGATGCGGTCACATAAGTGTTTTCTACAATGTCAACCCTCACATTTTTATGTATTATTCAATATCCTCACACATATCCTATGGGTAATTTGGCTGACTAATAAAAAATAAGCTTTACAATATATTAATGAAACGAAAAACAGCAACAATAAAAAACAAAATATATACTCACAGTTGACATAAAGTGAACACAGAAGTCTTATTTAGTAAATTAATTATTATTTCCTTTTTAAATACCATAAAAATCGGATGAAATCACAACCGGATACAAGCAAGTCTAGCCTTAATCTCCATTACGTTAGTCTGATATAAAACAACAAGGACAACAAACTTTACAGCGATGAGGACTTAACCCTTGAATAGGATTAAAATATAATTACTGTCATGTACTGGTTTATAGTTTATGGTGTTTAACGCCACCTTCAACAATATTTCTGTTGTTGAACAAGATATTATTGATATAATCTCATTACTTGATCCCAATAAGGCAGTTGGCCCCGACCGTATTAGTAACAAGATGCTTAGGGAAGTAAAGTTTGAAATCGCTGGTCCTTTGTGTCTCCTTTTTAACAAATCGCTGAGAGATAAAATATTTCCAGCGGATTGGAAACTTGCCCATATTATCCCGATATTCAAATCTGGTGACAAACCGTCCGTGTCGAATTATCGACCTGTTGCTTTACTTAGTACTATAAGCAAGGTGTTTGAGAAGGTTGTTTACAAACATATATTTAATTTTCTAATGGAAAATGCATTGATATACAAATTCCAGTCTGGATTTCTCCCTGGCCATTCTACAACACACCAGCTCATAGAGCTTATTAATGAAATAGTTATGGCACTCGATAATCATGAGCTTATATGTTTAATATTTTGTGATGTGAGTAAAGCTTTCGACAGAGTGTGGTTACGAGGTTTATGATTAAAATTAGAAAGATATGGTATTAAAGGAAATCTTCTCCAGTGGTTATGTAGTTATATTTCAGCCAGAGAACAACAAGTAATAATAAAAAATGCGATTTCTGGGAAAGGTAATCTTAAGACAGGGGTTCCTCAGGGTTCCATCCTTGGCCCCTTCTATTCTTAGTATTTATTAATGACATTGCTGATGAAACGATAGGCTTGTGCAGATTGTTTGCAGATGACACATCCATAGGAGAAAAATCGTATGAAATGAATAGTTTATGTAACATGGTAAATACTGACTTAAAAAATATTTCAGAATGATCCAAACAATGGTTAGTCAAACTTAATCCTACTAAAACTGACATTGTCTATTTTAATACTAGAGACATACCTCCTGGTTTGTTCTTCTGGATAGAAAACGCTAAAATTTATCCGGTAAAATGTCATAAGCATTTAGGTATCACTTTAAGTGCAGATTGTAAGTGGTCAAACCACATAAATACTATTATTGCAAAAACATCCAAACAAGTGGCAGTTCTGCGAAAACTTAAATTTAAGGTATCTCGAAATTTCCCTGAAACTATGTATTTAACTTTTATTCGTCCACTTTTAGAATATGCAGGAGAGGTTTGGGATAATTGTACTCTCGCCGACTCGGAACGGCTTGAAAAAATTCAACTTGAAGCCGCACGTATAGTAACCGGTTTAACGTCTTATGCGAGTATACTGTCTATCTATAAGGAAACGGGATGGGAAAAACTTTCAGTTAGGCGTGAAAAAAGAAAACTTTCATTATTCTATGACATCGTCAGTGGCCAATCACCTGATTATCTTCAAGATTTATTACCTATTACGGTGGGTCAAACCAATAACTATAACTTACGAAACTCTAAAAACTTCACTATTCCCCCAGGAAGGCTTAGTTTATATCAAAGTTATTTTTTCCCAAGTACTATTAGACTCTGGAACAATCTGCCAACAGACTTGAGAAATTCTCCTTGCCAACAAATGTTTAAAAACGAAATACGAAAAGTTTATGGTATACCTGACAAACCACCATTATATTTTTCTACTGGTATTAGAATTGCTAATATATTACATGCACGCTTACGTCAAAAATGTAGTAGCCTCAAATGTGATCTATTCAAATGTAATTTAATTGCCTCTTGTAATTGTGATTGTGGAAATTACATCGAGTCTGTGGACCATTTCTTTTTAAGATGTAATATATATAATGAACACAGAATACAACTATTCCGTGGCATGTGTAATTTGGGTTTTGATATAAGCATAGAAAATATATTATTTGGAAATGCCTCTTTTGAAAACGACAAAAACTCTAAACTGTTCTTGCTCGTCCAAAAATACATTGTTAACTCTAAAAGATTTGTCCAGTAAATCTATATATTGAATATACATCAGACGACAACGACTTTGTATATACGTTCCCGTATTTGTGTTTAAAGATAAATATTATACAAAACTTACTCTTATATTCCAACCAATAGAACTGTTTTTGTCCTGTTATGTTATCTTCAATTTTTGCTGTAGTAGTTATTCATTTTATCTGTATTTGTAATATATTGTCATTGCTAATGTTTATATATGTACCGGAGAAGACTTCATAAGTTTACAACTTGTGTCTTATCCATTTGTCTTGTTTTGTATGACAATAAAATATGTTTAAAGTAGTTGTAAATCCAACTACCATACGACCACGACGGTCCCACCGTGACTGTGGAAAAAGTAACTAACTACCGCGATTTTTTAAGGTATACATATTACTCGATCTTTAGTTTTATGTGTATGTTTTGTAGATCATTGTTTGTCCTTTTGTACTTTATCGTGTGGCCATTGAGTTGTCTGTTCTTCTTCGATGCACGGATTCTGATTGCCCCTTTGATATCTTTTGGCCATTGTATTGTCTGTTCTTCTTCGATGCACGGATTTTGATTACACCTTTGACATCTTTTGGCCATTGTATTGTCTGTTCTTCCTCGATGCACGGATTCTGATTGCCCCTTTGATATCTTTTGGCCATTGTATTGTCTGTTCTTCTTCGATGCACGGATTCTGATTACACCTTTGATATCTTTTGGCCATTGTATTGTCTGTTCTTCTTCGATGCACGGATTCTGATTGCCCCTTTGATATCTTTTGGCCATTGTATTGTCTGTTCTTCATCGATGCACGGATTCTGATTACACCTTTGGTATCTTTTGGCCATTGTATTGTCTGTTCTTCTTCGATGCACGGATTCTGATTACACCTTTGGTATCTTTTGGCCATTGTATTGTCTGTTCTTCTTCGATGCACGGATTCTGATTACACCTTTGGTATCTTTTGGCCATTGTATTGTCTGTTCTTCTTCGATGCACGGATTCTGATTACCCCTTTGATATCTTCATACTCTTCTTACAGCGATTTTTGTTCACAGGCAAAATGAAAAATCGTAACATTACAACGACTATGGTTACATAAATATCATAAAATACATATTTTTATGTATACTCTCATGATAATGCTTGGAATAAATACATTGTCGCTCGCACTTTACAGAAAAAAAAACAAATATTATTAAATTCGGTGAAGTAATGACCACAAAAAAGCATAATTAAGCTTACAAAACTTCAAATTCATTAATATTATTAATTAGTTATAAAGCTGTACCTTTGTGAACCGGACTAGATTCAGACTCCTTTTCCTTGTGTTTTTTCATTACCATCATTATCATGGCATATGTGTGCCCTACATTAATATACATTTATTTAATTTGTCATTTCTTTTCTTTAGCATGTACTCATGCATATTTTTATGTTCTGGTATTTGTTTTTTTTCTCCTTCTGCTTCTTTGCTTCTTTTCTTGTTCTTTTTCTGTTTTTATTTTGCTTCTTTATTATATATAATATATATAATAAAGAACCACAGAAGCAGAAAAAAAAAACAAAAAACAAAAAACAAAAAACAAATAAAAATAATGTATATATTTATATATTTATGCAATCGTATGGTTTAGTTAGTTTTGCCAATTAAACAGACAATCGTATGGTAACACATGTGCCGACCTTCTATTGTTAATAATAAGAACATACAAGCTGTTGTTACAATAAAATTGTATTGATTTGGACACCGACTCATTACAAAAAGGAAAAAGAGATGAAATAATAAAGCAATTTTGGTAAAAATATATATAGGTAAACAGAAGTTCAACAGGGGGTAATGTCGCTCCACTCAGACACATTATCCTGATCCCTGGCCTACCCGTAATTGCTCCGACCTCCTAGAATTATGTGCTTATCGGAGAAGTATCAAATACCAATTTTCTAGACTTTGTTTGTGGGCTCGAACCCACGATCTACCGTACTTGGGGGCGAACACGCTCGCCATTGCACCACCGATACGGTTGGATGTAAATGAACACGAGGTGCCTATCCAAATATACACATTAAGTAAAAGAAACAGTGCTTGTATTGCTGTTCTACAGTTAACAGGCACTCATAACTCATAGCCTAAGATATGTGTGAAACAGCCCTTATCCTGCAGTTCAGTGCTACTATTTATGTTTGTTGTATCGTAACATTTGACACAATGTTATGCAAACTTCTTTGATATTTTCACAATTTCAGCTGCCACAAACAATTACATGTAACACCCATACAATGGATTCATTTTATATTTAGCCTTTTATTGAAGAAGTCTTATTGTAATGGTAAATAATAAGGCTCCTTTGTCATTCA
Organism: Gigantidas platifrons; assembly: GCA_002080005.1. Lineage (NCBI taxonomy): Eukaryota > Metazoa > Mollusca > Bivalvia > Mytilida > Modiolidae > Gigantidas > Gigantidas platifrons. The sequence continues at coordinate 284,915 of MJUT01058120.1, forward strand.
TATATACTAGTGTATGAAAGTAATATACATGTATTTGTCTGTTGCTGTTTTTTTTGTTTTCGTTTTTTGTTTTTTGTGTGTGCAAGATTAATGCTGACAGCTTTAATAGCAGGAATGTAACTGTCTTGAATGGTTGAAAAGTTTGAAGATACCAAAGTGGTAATCAGAATCCGTAAATCAAAGATACCAAAGTGGTAATCAGAATCCGTAAATCGAAGGACAGATAATGTAATGGCAAAGAAAATAAAAGGACATACATTGATCTACAAACGATTACACAGAAAACTGAAAATAGAGCAACGAGAACCCCACTAAAAATTTGGGATGAAATCAGGTGCCCCGGAAGGGAAAGCAGTCCTTTCTCTACTAGTGGCACTTTATATTTCAATATGACACTAATATTTGCAGCTTGCTATAAGATGCAAGTACATGCCGTAAGATTGATTTAAACCACTCTAGTTTTGGTGTGAATTTAGTTTTACGTTAACGTCATGTGACAAGTTATCGTCATGTGACAAGTTAACGTCATGTGACAAGTTATTGTGTGTGAATATTAATGAGCAAATATACCTATGATTTCTGATTAAGTGAATCTATTAATAGTATCCTTGACCAACATTGTCTTCTAGGATTTTCCCAATATATAAAGGGGACCGCCGTCATCGTATGGTAGTTGGATTTCAAACTACCTATGCAATCAATGCCTATCACCACTGATGTTGCGAGTTCGAATCTCGGTCAGGGCGAGGTGTACAACATTATGTGATAAAGTTTGTCAGTGACTTGGTTGTTTTCTCCGGGTACTCCGGTTTCCTCCGTCAATAAAACTGCCCTTCATGATATAACTGAAATATTGTTGAAAGTGTCGTTAACCACCATCAAACAAACAAACAGTATATTTATTATTATTTCAAAAGATTGAGATAAGGAATATCATTTTTCATTAAGCCTCCTACATATCAACAAACATGTTTCTATTCACCCGCACCAAATACTGATAGTTTTGCATCGAGTTGATTTTCAGTTATCTTATTACATCTAAGGTGTCCCCGTGGCTTTGATCCGATCGTGTTAAAAATGATGAAATTGTGCATATTTTATGAAGATAAAGTTTAAACAGTGATGGTCAACAATTTCACCAATATCAACACAACGAACAACCACCTCTCGCTTGTTCATCTATTTATCAGATTTATCCCAAGAGATGGTCATTGGATGAAGAACAGTAATTTATCTTGCAAATATATCAAAAATAACGAAGAGACGATCAAGATAAAAACAACCCGAAGAAAAACGTTAAATCTCTCAGGAATAGATAATTGAAATTAAAATTTATGACGCGCAAAGCTTACCATATATAAATAGTTGAAAATCCTATTATTGTAATTGATTCTAATTTTGCTACTTGAGAGAAAAATAGTTTTTCTACAAGTTTAAAAGGAAAAGGATCGTGTGTTTGAAAGCTACAAAAGAGTACCCACAAGCACGTGACAACAATAAACAGTTTTTAGACATTTAAGCCACCATACGAGCACAGGAGTAATCACAAGCACGTGTCAAAAAGAATCGTCTTTTAGACATTTGATCTACCATACGAGCACAGTAAGCTACAAAGGAGTAACCCAAACACGTGATAACAAAAAACGGATTTTAGACATTTGAGCCACTATAAGACCACAGTAAACTACAAAAGGGTACCCACAAGCACGTGGCAACAAGAAACGTTTGTAGACATTTAGGCCACCATAAAACACAGTATGATACAAAGGAGTTACCACAAGCACGTGACAACAACAATCGGCTTTTAGACATTTAGTCTACCATACGAGCACACTAAGCTACAAAGGAGTAACCCAAGCACGTGACAACAAGAAACGGGTTTTAGACATTTGAGTCACCATAAGACCACAGCAAGTTACAAAGGAGGAACCACAAGCACACGACAACAAGAAACGGTTTTTAGACATTTAGTCTACCATAAAACCACAGTAAGCTACAAAGGAGTAACCACAGCACGTGACAACAAGAAAAGGCTTTAAGATATTTGATCCACAATAAGACCGCAGAAAACACCATGAATTACACAAATAATAGTTTTGTCACAAATTTTGATGTCAACGGGACAAGTAATGACGTCACTGCAGAAATAATCGTCGTTGATTTCAGTAAGTGGTATAGATATGGATTTGAGTTCGTTTTGTTTGGATACTTCATACCTTTATGGACTTTAATCAACCTTATAGTATATTTCATCATGATATCTGTGTTTCTACGTAATGGAATGACATCAAAAACTCACATGTGTCTCATAATGATAGCGATCTGTGATATGCTTGCGTCTATTCCACCAGCGTTGACTTGGTTTCGTGAGTTTGGAATTAGAAAAGAATACAACTATCTTCCGTTCAGCAGGTGTAGAGTTTATCATATCACAACCGAAGTAATTCCCCGGATGTTCGCCTTTGCCTCAAGGTTACTCACTGTAGTACTGGCTGTTCAGAGATACATCATCGTTGCCTATCCATTTAAAGCCAACATTTTATGTTCTAAAAACAAGGTCCATTGTTTCTTAGTATTTTGTTTGCTGTTTCCAATTCTTGCGCTGTCTGTATATTTCTTTCATTACGATTTCTTTCCTATTATTGTACCGACCGTTTGGGGAAATAATTCAACAATGGAGGCATGCGCTGTGAGAGGCAAAGGTTGGTTTAACCTGTCGTTTTATCAGTATATTATCATGATTGACTTCTTGTATACGATGACGTGTCATTTTATTCCCGCCACTCTTCTTATTTTGTTCGAAATTCTTTTAATACACGCCATGAGTAAAAATGCGAAACGGAAAAGTATGGTAAATGGAAGCGCACAAATGAAAAAGAAGAACAACAGAGAAAAACGGTTAACACACACAACATTAGTTATTACACTCATTGATCTAATTTACGAAATAGCGCAAACAACAAGAGATGTTTTGAATTGTGCAAACTGGTTGGGGTATGTATCACTCGTGCAAGGTGACCTGAGATCAGCCAACCTTATTCTACAAATCCTCTATTGGATCGCAATGCCGTCAAACTTCATCATCATATGTTCCTGTAGCAAGGATTTCAGACAGGCATTAAAAAATATGTTCCTTCCATTCTTGCCAGGAACGAAACAACAACCCACTTCCGTAATGGAGGCCACATCTAAATCAACCAGATCAGTTTCTAATGTAAAAGAAGAATCCACTAGTACAAATCTTTCTTTCAAAGAGTTAGAAAAGGCTTGAATCTGAACAATACGATTTAGTCAAAGACATACTGACAAGACGGAACACTTTGATAAACTACAAAATGTACCAACCTTCAATGATTACTTATTATGCTTTCAAAGACAATTAAATCGATGTGTGAATTTTGATATACATTCAAACCTGTATATAAAGGGCACTCAAGGGAACCTGCAAATGTGGCCTTTATATACAGGTTAAAATGATATGCACTATTCATTAATGGGAAAAATGACACTGCCCTTTATAGACAGTGATTTGTTATATAGAGGTGCTCTTTAAGGCAGGTTTGATTGTGCTAAGCTGGAAATTCGTCACATGTAAATAATGATGTTGTGTTGGCATCAATACCTACATTTTATTTTTCAATTTTCTATGCCAAAACGAAAATATTCATATTTTGGAGGCCCATATTTCGCTAGTAATTCCACTTCCGGTGGTAGGTTGGAAGAAAACAACTTCACTTGTCACCTTCATATACGCTTTATTGTGAATATATTATGACTTCATCTGATACGACTACAACGTAGTTTAATCTCGTCACTTTTATTTTATCTTTAATTGAATTGTCTGTATGAGGCAAGGAGAATGAGTGCTCGTCATGTATGTGTGTTATGGGTGTCGATTTTGCCCGTTTCTACGATTGAAACTGTCTTATGGGATGGTAATTTTTTTTTTTTTCATTTTATCACCAAAGAAATTCATGCCATATCAAATACCAAGGATTTATATATAAATCCTTGCAAATACAAAATAAAATTGAATGTATTAATGACTGCAATTATATAGATGCCATAATTGAATAATGTGTCTGTAATGCCACAATTTGAGATATTATGAATGCAGTAGTGATTACTAGTAATTAATACTAGTATATGTAAGGTATTCAGTTAGTTAATGCACCTCTGTATATTCATAAGTCTAAGCATACACTATCCTATATACTTCTAATTTGTAGATATAACAATAACATACATAAGTGTACATGTATATAGTTGTTGTGATATATTCGAGTACCTATGATTACTGGCGGTATTTCCTTCATAGAGGGTTGCTGCTACTTGACAAAGGAATCCTAGTTCTAAAATACCAGAACAGAACAAGTGATAACGTGCGAAGTAAAACCTGGCCTTCTGTTGTGGTTCTTGCTCTTATGTATAAATTTCAAATAATTTGCTTTAAGTTAACTCATGTTTTTAGCAGAAACGTAATGAGGGATGGACAAAACATAATGCCGGGGATGACAGGTGCATAAAAGTAAAATCGATGGATCGTACATAAATACGCATGCAGTGAAAAAGCGTATCCATGCCGTTCAGCGTTTGTGTACTTTCATATTTTTTTCGAAAGATATTTAAGTTTAAATCATATTTCTGAAATGTTTTAACCTTTTTGATATACTGATCGATTTACGTTAGTGTTATGGCATGTCAAGAGCGTCTTTTGGTTTATGCCGACATTAATGTCTTATTAATGATTAAACCATGGTATTTCACCTTGGGGTTTAACGAGAGATTCTCCAGATAATGAAATGAAATCGATGCAACTGCAAGGAAAGTATCAATCTGTAAAACACGTGTTTTTTTCATTGTCATGGATTTAACTGTTAACCCATAATTACACAAGTAAATTGTCACCTGTAGGTAGAAATTAATTGCTTGCTGTCGAATGTTAGAAAATAAATTACCAAAACTTGAACATGAAACTGAGAAATATTTCAATTCCTATTAACCTCCAACTTAAATTATTTGATTCATTGATTGAACCTTGCCTTGACTGTATGCTAAGTTGTAGGTTTGATTAGGTTTAGCTCTAGGATTGACTGTAGGTTTGGATTTAGACTTGACTGTAGGTTTGGATTTAGGCTTGACTGTAGGTTTGGATTTAGGCTTGACTGTAGGTTTGGTTTTAGGCTTGATTGTAGGTTTGGATTTAGGCTCGACTAGGTTTAGCTCTAGGATTGACTGTAGGTTTGGATTTAGGCTTGACTGTAGGTTTGGATTTAGGCTTGACTAGGTTTAGCTCTAGGATTGACTGTAGGTTTGGATTTAGGCTTGACTGTAGGTTTGGATTTAGACTTGACTGTAGGTTTGGATTTAGGCTTGACTGTAGGTTTGGATTTAGGCTTGACTGTAAGTTTGGATTTAGGCTTGACTGTATGTTTGGATTTATGTTTGACTGTAGGTTTGGATTTAGACTTGACTGTAGGTTTGGATTTAGGCTTGACTGTAGGTTTGGATTTAAGCTTGACTGTAGGTTTAGATTTAGGATTGACTGTAGGTTTGGATTTAGGCTTGACTGTAGGTTTGGATTTAGGCTTAACTGTAGATTTGGATTTAGGCTTGACTGTAGGCTTAGATTTAGGATTGACTGTAGGTTTGGATTTAGGCTTGACTGTAGGTTTGGGTTTAGGCTTTTTGACTGTAGGTTTGGATTTAGGCTTGACGGTAGGTTTGGATTCAGGCTTGACTGTAGGTTTGGATTTAGGCTTGACTGTAGATTTGGATTTAGGCTTGACTGTAGGTTTGGATTTAGGCTTGACTGTAGGTTTGGACTTAGGATTGACTGTAGGTTTGGATTTAGGCTTGACTGTAAGTTTGGGTTTAGGCTTTTTGACTGTAGGTTTGGATTTAGAATTGAATGTAGGTTTGGATTTAGGCTTGACTGTAGGTTTGGATTTAGGCTTGACTGTAAGTCTGGATTTAGGCTTGATTGTAGGTTTGGATTTAGGCTTGACTGTAGGTTTGGATTTAGGCTTGACTGTAGGTATGGATTTAGGCTTGATTGTAGGTTTGGATTTAGGCTTGACTGTAGGTTTGGATTTAGGATTGACTGTAGGTTTAGCTCTAGGATTGACTGTAGGTTTGGATTTAGGCTTGACTGTAGGTATGGATTTAGGCTGGACTGTAGGTTTGTATTTAGGCTTGACTGTAGGTATGGATTTAGGCTTGACTAGGTTTGGATTTAGGCTTGACTGTAGATTTGGATTTAGGCTTGACTGTAGGTTTGGATTTATGATTGACTGTAGGTTTGGATTTAGGCTTGACTGTAGGTTTGGATTTAGGCTTGACTGTAGGTTTGGATTTAGGATTGACTGTAGGTTTGGATTTAGGCTTGACTGTAAGTTTGGGTTTAGACTTTTTGACTAGGTTTGGATTTAGAATTGAATGTAGGTTTGGATTTAGGCTTGACTGTAAGTCTGGATTTAGGCTTGACTGTAGATTTGGATTTAGGCTTGACTGTAGGTTTAGATTTAGGCTTGACTGTATGTTTGGATTTAGGCTTGACTGTAGGTATGGATATAGGCTTGATTGTAGGTTTGGATTTAGGCTTGACTATGTTTGGATCTAGGATTGACCGTAGGTTTGGATTTAGGTTTGACTGTAGGTATGGATTTAGGCTGGACTGTAGGTTTGTATTTAGGCTTGACTGTAGGTTTGGATTTAGGCTTGACTAGGTTTGGATTTAGGCTTGACTGTAGGTATGGATTTAGGCTTGACTGTAGGTATGGATTTAGGCATGACTGTATGTATGGATTTAAGCTTGACTGTAAGTTTAGTTGTAGGAAGAGTTTGAAGATACCAAAGGTGTAATCAGAATCCGTAAATCGAAGAAGAATAGACAACACAATGGCCAAAAGATAAAAGACAAAAGGACGAACAACGATCTACAAAACATACACATAAAACTAAAGATCGAGTAACACTAATCCCATTAAAAACTGGGTGTGAATTCAGGTACTCCAGAAAGGTAAGCAGTTCCTGCTCCACCAGTGGCACCCCTGGTGTTAGTTTGACAAAGTTTATGTGTTAGATTAACTGCAGTTTGGGCAGTAAGTTTGATTGTAGGATAGACTAATTCTAACTGTAGGTTTGGATATTTTCTGAGTTTTTTTCTTCTTTAATCCTTGCAATTCAACATCTGTTTCCCTTTGTTTGGTGTCAATGAAAAAGTTAAACTGTTTCCCAGATACTTAACAACACTGCCTCGTCTTATTTGGCAGCTCCAGGCCCCTCCCCTTGTAAACATGGACATATGGTCTCACTCAACCAATCAAAATAGAGGAGGAACACACATTATATTAAATTATTTTACTGTATTAAAAAGACATATATATATTGCTTTACATTCAAGAACTGTGGTTTTACTATTATAAAAACTGCATAATGCTGAAAAATAAGCAATGTAAATGGTGTACACATTAAAAAAAAACAAAAGCGAAAAACAAAGATCAGTATATCCTATCATTGATTTCTTTTGCAAGAGAGGATTTCTGAGAGTAACATTGTATTGAAGATGAAGCCTGAGATGTGAGATGTGATGAGAAGGACATTTTGATCAAAACATATCAACGACAGTATGCTTATCAAGGCTTTGAAGGTCAAAGGGACGTCAGTGACCATAGTATAACGTCATGTTAGAAATCAACAATATTATACTTGTATCACGCTTGTCATTTGAAAATAGATAATATTACATATGGTGTGGTTTTCGTACGATTTCATTGGCTAAATCAGTCACACGATATACAGATTATTTAATGTTTTTTTTCCCCCGACGTCTTGTTTCTATTTAAAAAAAATATTGACGCAATGTATCTATTTTTAAGTATTTTTAAGCTATGTTACTAAATTTAGATCCGGATATGGTCCGTTCTGGACAACGTTTACACTCCACCTGTAGTAAACAATTTTCTAGTTTTATTGTGTTCTTAAACAATAAAATAATGATGCGTTAATATTTTATTTTCAATGACACGAGTAATACATTACATATGTAATATAAAAATTAAGGACTTTTTACTCTGTCAATAAGTTATATATGGACTTATTTACCTCGTAAAAAGTCCTTAATTGATAATTATTGCATGGAAAATTTACAAATCATTGATAACAAATTTTATGAATGGTTTTAACTTTTAAATAGAAAAGTTCAGTCAGAAATATAATAAATAGAGAAATCATAAACAGTTTAATCTAATGTGCACATAGTAATTACTTGTGAGTTAATAACTCAACATTTAATTCCATCTTAGGTCAGTAGTACAGTGTATAATTAAATGGACAGAAAAAATATATTTCTGCAATTATATGGTATTTTAGCAAAAAAAGCTAAAAAAATAAATAAATTGGCTGATCTCAAATTGTTACATATAAACAAGATTTTTTAGAATATTCAGAGTTCTGTAATGGTATGTTTCACTGCATTGAGATACATTACATGTATCTTTTAGATAATTCAATAAATTTTGAGGATTTGTCGTGAGATTCAAATTAGATATATTTCTTGTGACAAAAAAAATATAAAAAAAATACATATAAATTGTTAATATTTTCTAAAAATAACTATCTACAAGAGAAATCTGACTAAAAAGTAAATTGACCCTCCAGTTTTAATAAATTAATTGTACAGTGTTATCAAAATAATATATTACAATAACATCTAATATATAATAAAAACACCATATTCTATACATAATTGTTCAAATTGTTTCAGTTCAAGGAAATTTCACATGTTAATACTTGCTCTTTGTTCCTATTTTTTGGGGGGTTTTCTCTCACACATACACATGCACACACATCCACACACACACTCATCAGACTGGATATGTATTATTCACCATTAGTCATTAGGATAGTCAATATGAGGGTGTGTGTATTATACACCAATACACACCATTCACACACATTGAATACTGTGTAATTCATTCTCAACTCTTTATTGTGGCAGTATATGCACTGCATATAAATAAGGTAAAAATAAGATTCTTGAATTTGAATTGCTATGTAGGAGGAACAAATAGGTAAAAAATGTGAATACTTATATAAAAATATTATAAAAATAATGGGAAAAAATAGACAGCATCTCCCAAACCTGTATGTAAAAAAAATCTTTGTATATGAATAGTGAGTCGTGAATTATATACAATATACAGTAAGGACTTAAAAGTTTGACCATTCAACCAAAGCCATACTAGCAGTAGAATATAAATACCAGAGGCTCCCAGGAGCCTGTAATCGCTCACCTGGATCAAAGCTGCTTTCAATAACAACGCAAATGCACTGTGGTGGCCATCTTGGTGGGTGAGCGTGCCTGCCAGACACAATTTGGAAAAGGACCATCGAATGACTATTCCAGCAAAGTTTGGATCTAATTGAGCTACAGGTTCCAGACAAGATGGTTTTTATGTAAATTTCCCATAGGGTCCTATGTTAAACTAAGTTCAGCTGTGCAGCCATCTTGGTCAGAGGGC
>MJUT01058120.1:294830-343148 GCA_002080005.1 Gigantidas platifrons
CATATTTTTGCAATTTAAACTTAACCTTTATCTCTTATAGTTTTTGAAATATCAGACGAAAAGTATTAAAATAAAATAAAAAAATTGATGAAAAAAGGGCAATAACTCCAAAATAGGTAATGGGATTTACTTCAAAATTGCAGGGTATGTAGATCTTGACATGCTGCATATATTTGCAATTTACACTTAACCTTTATCTCTTATAGTTTTTGAAATATGATGAAAAGTATTAAAATTTCAATAATTTGATGAAAAAAGGGCAATAACTCCAAGATGGGTAATCAGATTTACTTCAAAATTGCAGGGTAGGTAGATCTTAACATGCTGAACATGTATGCAGTTTGAATTTAACATCTATCTCTTATAGTTTTTGAAATAAAGGACGAAGAGTACAAAATATGCCTAATTTGCATAATCGGTATAAATCGGCTGAAAGAAAAATTTCACAGAAAAACCCGTAATATATGTTAAACTACTCATTGCCATGTAGCTGCAATTATTTTGACTTATACTAAAGCAGCAATAGACAATTGAAATTTCATCCCCCCTTTTTTCTATTTTTAGCTTGGCGGCCATCTTGGTTTGAAGTCTGGATCACCGGACACAATTTTGGAAGGGGACCATCCAAGGACCATTCCACCAAAGTTTGGTTGCAATTGGCCCAGTAGTTTCTGAGGAGAAGATTAAAATGGGAAATGTTGACGGATGGACGACGGACGAAAAGTGATGGCAATAGCTCACATGACCCTTTGGGTCAGGTGAGCTAAAAATGACGGGGAGGGGTTATGATGTTCATCGCCACTTACAAACTTTATCATGTTGTATGGAGTAGATCTTGCTATGATCAGGCTTGGAACTCACAAGTGTGGTAAGTGGTGATGGGCACTGATTGCATAGGTAGTTATAAATCCAACTACCATCCGATCACGACCAGGACGGCCCCTTGTAAAATGGGTAGATAGTATATCATTACAAAGAGGCACTAAAAGGGTTCTCTTTAATATTATCACAGGTCATTAATAAAAATAACAGAAAGGCTATAATTCAGGTCCAGATCATCATCACATTATTTTATGGAGAGGATACAGGTAACGATTTTATCAGTGTGAGCTTAAAAATATCTGTTAAAATGAAATTAATTGCAAAAATATTAGAACAGTTTAGTAATTAACATAGCATTAATATTCTACCTGTATGGCTGTGAAGAAGCGAGTTTGGGGTTATGATGATTAATGCCACTTTCAACAATATTCTGTGAAGGAGGAAGAAAATGATAGTAGCAACATACAATTTCTTATTTTCCATTAAAACTACGTGTTTAAGACGAAATTTGTAAACTTCGTAAATTATGTTCGTATACAAAAAAAAATGTACTTTCACTTTCATCATAACTCGTCTTGTATTTCTTGTGACTAAACTACTTGTTTAAGACAAAATTTGTAAATTTCATATTTATGTTTGTATCGTATACAAAAAAAATTGTACTTTCACTTTCATCATAATTCGTCCCGTATTTCCTGTGTGACTGGTTCCTCGACTGGTTCCTTCAGTAAGTAATCATACACTTTGTACGGATCATTTTGCCAATGTTTATGAAATGACACATGTGTTCTAGGTCTGAGGTATTCTGGACTGTAATCTTCTAACCTTGCCTGGAACATATAATGTAATGGTTTTATTATAAATAATAGAGTAAAATCAAACTTTCTTTAGTGACCACCTAGTGGAGCAGGAATTCTCTACCCTTCCGGAGCACCTGAGTTCACCCCGATTTTTATTGGGGTTTGTGTTACTTGATCTTTAGTTTTATGTGTAATGTTTTGTAGATCTTTGTTTGTCCTTTTGTCCTTTCTCTTTTGGTCATTGTGTTGTCTGTTCTTCTTTGATTTACAGATTCTGATTACCACTTTGGTATCTTTTGGTCATTGTGTTGTCTGTTCTTCTTTGATTTACAGATTCTGATTACCACTTTGGTATCTTTTGGTCATTGTGTTGTCTGTTCTTTTTTAATTTACAGATTCTGATTACCACTTTGGTATCTTTTGGTCATTGTGTTGTCTGTTCTTCTTTGATTTACAGATTCTGATTACCACTTTGGTATCTTTTGGTCATTGTGTTGTCTGTTCTTCTCTGATTTACAGATTCTGATTATCACTTTGGTATCTTTTGGTCATTGTGTTGTCTGTTCTTCTTTAATTTACAGATTCCGATTACCTCCCTTTGGTATCTTCAAACTCTTCTTAAGTGACCTCAATTTTAATTTCTGATCAGCATATTTCAAATTAAATAAACCTGTGTTTAGTGACCAGTTTCAATACACCTTTGGAAGGTCATATAAGACAGGTTTTACTGCATTCAGTATATATGTTAGGTNGTTAGATTCAGATTGCCATGTGGTATAATTGGAGGGTAGAAAGAGGTTGTATATGTGGTATAATTGGAGGGTAGAAAGAGGTTGTATATGCAGTATAATTGGAGGGTAGAAAGAGGTTGTATATGTGGTATAATTGGAGGGTATAGAAAGAGGTTGTATATGTGGTATAATCGGAGGGTAGAAAGAGGTTGTATATGTGGTATAATCGGAGGGTAGAAAGAGGTTGTTTCACTCAATTCATTTATATAATGAAAGATTCTCTTAGTTTGTCTAAAGATGGAAACCCTAAAATGGCCCAAAAAGAACATTCTGTGTAAAATCAAATGCAATATGGGTTTATTGAAATGTCGAAAGTTGTGGAAACACTTCATATTGGATATTTTCAAAGGAATTCAATAGAAAAGGCTCCTTACAAATAGGCCTTATCATAAAACAGTTATAATTTTTGGTGTTGGTCCCTTTTGTCTCCTTTTGATTCTCTTTATCTCCAAAACCATAAGAGTTAAGCTAAATCTGTCTGAAAAACACATTCAGGAAATTTCATATGGAAAAAAATCTGATCATATTTGGACGTGAAATCAAATTTCAAAATTTCAAAAACGGCAGAAGCCATATATGATCATTGGTATACTTATGAAGTATGAGGAGGATTTTATAAGGAACAAAATAAAAAAAAATCATCAAATTTATCTGAACAATTAAATCTCCACATACAAAAAAAACCCAGAAAACCCTTCTTGGCACCTTGGGATCTCTTGTTTCTTGTTCCATTTGGAAAATAAACTAAGAAGTTTTAGAAGACCATCAAATTAACATTCATACCAAGTCTGGCTTCAACTGGACCAGTGGTTTCAGAGAAGAAGATTGAAATGTAAAAGTTTACTGAAGATGACAACGAATGAAAAGTGATGACAGCACGTGAGCTACCAACAATATTTGTACCATTATAAGTCTATGTATAATACATCAATCAGAGCTTTTGTCAATACAGACATCTCTACTTTGTTAAATAAAATGAGAAAGTTGACTATGTATTAATGTCATGGATGGTTTGGTTTCGTTTATGGTGTTTAACGCACATTCAACAATATTTCATTTATATCGTGGTGGTAAGTTTTATTGGTGGAGGAAACCAGAGTAACCAGAGAAAATTACCGACATGTCGCAAGTCACTGATAAACTTTATCACATTATGTTGTATTGAGTACACCTCGCCTGAGCTGGATTCAAATTCACAATGTTAGTTGTGATACATACTGATTGCATATAGGTAGTTGTAAATCAAACTACAATACGATCATGGCTACAACGACCTGAATAAAATAACAATCTGTCTATGTATCAACGTCATGGACACTACTGAATAGATTGCTACAATTTCACATACCTGATGAAAATAAATACTGTGTGTCAGTGGTATACCAATGCCTTTGAGTTTCATTCCTAAGGTCATGTCATCTGGGGCATCGTCATGGTTACATTTAATAAGGTTATTCTTCTTCAATACTGTGACTGCTGCCCTGCTTAACAACATCCTGAATAATAGAATAAGAAAAATTAAGATTTGGTTGGTTGGTTTTATGGTGTTTAATGCCACATTCAACAATATTTCAATTATATTGTGGTGGTCAGTTTTATTGGTGGAGGAATCTGGAGGACCCAAAGAAAACCATGGACCTGTCACAAGTCACTGACAAACTTTATCACATAATGTTGTATCGAGTACACCTCACCTGAGCTGGATTCGAACTCGCAACGTTAGTGGTGATATGTACTGATTGCATAGGTAGTTGTATATCCAATTACCATACGATCATGACTACGAGGGCCCCTGAAAAAAATTAGATAGTTTACTTCTTTCAAAATTAGTCATCAGAGGAAACACACTTTTCCAAGTTCATACAATCTTATTAAAATCACATCTCCCCATTACTCATATGTAGTGACATGGGAGATCTGGCAGGATCCCATTACCAGTCACATGTAGTGACATGGGAGATCTGGCAGGATCCCATTACCAGTCACATGTAGTGACATGGGAGATCTGACATGATCCCATTACCAGTCACATGTAGTGACATGGGAGATCTGACAGGATCCCATTACCAGTCACATGTAGTGACATGGGAGATCTGACAAGATCCCATTACCAGTCACATGTAATGACATGGGAGATCTGACAAGATCCCATTACCAGTCACATGTAGTGACATGGGAGATCTGACAGGATCCCATTACCAGTCACATATAATGACATGGGAGATCTGACAGGATCCCATTACCAGTCACATGTAGTGACATGGGAGATCTGACAGGATCCCATTACCAGTCACATGTAGTGACATGGGAGATCTGACAGGATCCCATTACTAGTCACATGTAGTGACATGGGAGATCTGACAGGATCCCATTACCAGTCACATGCAAATGACCCTATGTCATGACCTGTGTCATCCAATGAAAATGGCACTTACAACCAACCATGTAATACTGTAATATCAACATCTATATTTATAAATGATGCAACTACTTACCCTCCCCCTCCTGTAATATAATCATACCCCCATCTATATTTAACAATGATGTAATCATGTATCCTCAAACTCCTGTTCTAGTCACAAAGCCACCTAAATTTATAAATGATGCAACTACTTACCCTCCCCCTCCTGTAATATAGTCATAACCCCATCTATATTTAGCAACATTGTAACCATATTTTTCTCCAAGATGAATTGGCTCCATGGGGTCATAGCATGCCAGTAGCTGTCGTAATCTTTTCAAACTGCAAAACAATTATTTATCCACAATGTTATAATTACAGAAAATTGTAGGACTGCTAGAGATTGGGGGGTGGGGGGTAACTATAATCCGACAGTTCGATAGTCCGACAGAGATGTGTTTGTTTTTCACTTTCACCGTTCAAGTAAGAAAGCAACAAAGTTAATATTTGCGGGAATACATAAGAAATATATAAAGCTTTAGTTTGACCAATTTTCTTGAATATTGGTTTGATTTTCTATACTTGTATGACAGAATTTGCATTCACTTAAATGAAGAAATAGTAAACTTCTATAATTCAATGATAATCTCAAAGTGACGACCATACAATTTTCGAGGGGTGATTTTTTTGGGATCAAATTAAATCTTTTCGTCTTCTTCCTCGTTAAATTGTTTTTTTTTTGACAATGCTGATGTAGCAGGCAATTTGTACTGGACTAAAAAAGACTGCTTGGCGATATATATGAGCCGACCGGAACAATAGACATGTATTCTGGGTCTAGGCAATATATTCTGACCTTTTTTCTTTGAATTCTCGAAAGTAAAATGCCGAAAATATTTTTAATATATGCTTCAGTAACCACAAGAATCTTTCACAGCCTGTTTTTAATATATGCATCAGTAAACTACATAAGAAGCTTGCAACGCCAGTTTGACGACAGATCTTGCTTTCAGTGCAGAAAACTTGACAAACCGAATATTTCTTATAAAGAACAGATGTTTTATTTTCATAGAAAAACTATTATTATCTAGTCTGTCTGACTACCAGACCTTGGGACTATCGGGGTGTCAGATTACAGGTCTGATCCCCTAGATATACAGATATCAAGAGAGACTGGTCAGAATCCTAGTAACCAATCTAATCCTATCACATGCTTGTCTCTGTATAAAGTCAAGTCAAGTCAAGAGATCCTGTTTTTGTGTTGTTAATTCTAAGGTGAGTCATTGGTGTGGTTGGTTTATGGTATTTAACGCCACTTTCAACAACATTTCAATTATATCATGGCACTCAGTTTTATTGGTGGAGGAAACCGGAGTACCCAGAGAAAACCACCGACCTGTAGTAAGTCACTGACAAACTTATTCACATAATGTTGCATTAAGTACACCTCGCCTGAGCTGGATTCAAACTCACAACGTTAGTGGTGATAGGCACTGATTGCTTAGGTAGTTATAAATCCAAATACCATACGATCACGACCACGATGGCCCCATTATTCCTTTCTAAAAAAGGGGTGCACTAATTCAAATTAAAGTGTCATTTTCACAATGCCTTGTCCTAGATGCAACTCTGAGGTAAGTAATTGTTTTAAGTTTCTGTTTTCAGCCTATAACTAAGTATGAAATTATTTATACTTACTTAATAATAGTGTCATCATCAGCTATTAATAGCCATGTATAACTAGAGAAGTCAGGATGACTGTCAAATCTGTTTATAATAGCCATACATTTACCACAGTGTCCTGAAAAAAAAAGGTATATTTACGATTTGTAAACTTTCTGGACAGTTTTCCCTGAATTTGCTCTAATGCTTGGTTTGATATGTATCTTAGATTGAATATTCAAAGCTTTGTAGTGTTATTTTTTGTATTTTGTTATAGCTGGATTTACAACAACCCGTGCAATCAGTGCCTATCACTACTAAAGTTGTGGGTACCAAGGTGTACTTGATACAGCATTATCTGATAGAGTTTGTCAGTGACTTGTGATAGGTCGTTAGTTTTTTTCCAGGTACTCTGATTTCCTCCACCAATAAAACTGACTGTCATGATATAACTTAAATAATGCTATTGTGCAATAAGAACATCTTGTAAGCTAATAACAGATGAATTCGCAAAATCTACGATGAAAACTGACTATTAAATAAGGGTAATCTGCCACGATGGGATAAACTTTGAGTGACCACTGAGTGTGTTAGTGAGACGACCGTTCATTTGAGTTAAAAATAGCACGTAAATCAGGTCAAGAGATATTTAAACTGGCCGTTTACAGCAGGTGAATGGTAATTCAATTTGACAGTAAGGGCAGGTTTGACTGTACATTGTCCTTGTCATCATTGTACATGAATCTTTCACAGGTAATGGGCCGTCATCAAGCAATGGATCGTATGGTAGTGTGGTTTTACATGGATACAGAAGTCCCCCTCTTATAAAGCAATGACTTACCCCTCTCTGTGTTAGGTACACCTAAGTCTCCTGTTGGTATATCTGTGTCCTCTACTTCACTATAATACTCTATGTGTGATGTTGTATTCCCCCCTGTGACTTTAACTACAGACAATGACTTACCCCTCTCTGTATTAGGTACACCTAAGTCTACTGTTGGTATATCTGTGTCCTCTACTTCACTATAATACTCTATGTGTGATGTTGTATTCCCCCATGTGGCCTTTACTACTGGAACTGTAACGTCCAATGAAAAGCTATAATTTAGCAACCATTAAAAATGTTGTAAAATTGGCTCAGCAGTTTTATCCTTGAAAATGTTGTATTTCTTATAATTATTAAATTTAAATTTAAATTGGATCTGCATTCTTTATAATGCAAAAGTCCCTTGAGATAAAAAAAAAAAAAGTGAGTGACAGTTATGTAATGCCAAAATTGAAATGAGCAAGTTTTCAGCTATATCATGGCGAGAACAAGTCACATTAAATGAGATAATGATGATGTCCCCATAGTACTAGACCAAAATGCTTTGTTGGATTTTTATAGTGCTAGATCGCTTAAACAACAGTCTGCAAGTAGACATGTCTTTCCACTCAGACACATTATCCTAATTCCCGTCCATCCAGTCTTAGCTCTTACTTCTTAATCCTGTGGAGTTAGCAGAGCTGTAACTAATACAGTCTTTGAATTGTCCCGACCGTAACTTGAACCCTAGATCTACCGCACTACAGGCTAACTATTACACCACGGCTAAAGTCCATTTTGAAGCAATTTCTAACTATTTATAACAAGAATATACCTCTGTCTTTATGAAACTTTTCACAAGTCTTTACTGCAACAAAAACTTTATCTTCTGCAATTTCCTTTCCCTGCAAATTCCAAAAAAAAATATATATCAAAATATTACTATATGTTGATGGCAATAAATTTGACATGATACCTGTTAGATTTATTTCATGAAAAGCTTTACTTACTTTGGTTAGGGTTAGGGTTATGAGGTTTAATGCCACTTTCAGCAATATTTCAGTTATATCGTGGAGGTCAGTTTTATTGGTGGAGGAAATCGGAGTACCAGGAGAAAACCACTGACCTGCCGCAAGTCACTGACAATCTTTATCACATAATGTTGTATCGGGTACACCTCGAAAGGAAAAGGAGTAATGAGAATCCATACAATAAATAAGCCTTTAATTCTGGAAACAAATATAGGAAATAAACTAAACTCATTCCCTACAATTCAATTTAGTGTCTACTGGTTTAATATCAAATACTTACACATTGAGGGAAGAGTGTAGGGTACCAGATACGCATAATTTGAGAGAAAGGTGTAAAGTACCAGTTTAAATATTCACAGAAAGGCTTAAGGTACCAGATACTTACGCACTGAGGGAAAGGTGTAGGGTACCAGGTGACACATCCATCTGATGAACTACTTGTACATAACTCTCTAACATTTGTTAATTTCACACCTTTGCCGTCATCATAGATATATTTTGTTAACTGAAAGTACAAAAAAATAATTATGCATATACATGTACAGTCGAAAAATGACATGCACCCTTAATGTGAATGGACGGCCTAACTGATGGAAAGGGGTAAAACAATATCTCCCCCCCTCCTGAGTTTTAGTCATGGGGTCACAAAAATCAGTTGTTTGAGGTGGCAACTGCATATGATATCAACAAATTTACACTGTCCATGATGGTATTTTTAAAACGAATTACGAAGCATAGACATTAACATGTAGATACCAAAGGGGTAATCAGAATATGTGTATTGAAGAACGACAGACAACAGAATGGCCAAAAGGACAAACAACGATCTACAAAACATACATTAACTTCATATTTCATGAACAAAACTACAAAAACGTAAATGAATTACAGCTATATGAGTTGATATTGTCAATACATTTTGTACAAACTTTGTTAATTCTTTACTAAATCTGATAATATCAATATTTCAAACAAAAAAAGATACACAGTCAAATCTGTCTTATGTAATGTTAACTTACTGTCCAAGCAAACATTGAAATATGGTCATATAAGACAATGGTCGTGAAATGCAGGTTTAATTAATATAAAATGCACTGTGAAGGGAAATTAAAATAAGGTCAAATAATACAAATTATTGCTTAATAGAGGTGGTCACCAAAGCAGGTTTGATTGTAATTCATCAAATTTTTATATACCAAATGAAAATGGATTTGATTTCGATTTTTTGTGTTTTAATGCCACTTTCAGCAATATTTCAGCTATATCATGTCAACCAGTTTTAGTGGTGGAAGAAGCCGGAGCACCCGGAGAGAACCAACGACCATGGACAAGCAACTGGTAAACTTTATCACTTGCAGTTGTGCGTCGAGTGCACCCTTTTTTGTAATTTACAAAGCCGGGAACCAACCCACGCCATATTGGTGATAGGCTTGTATGAGTTGTTAGGTAATCCAACTACCTAATTCATCGAGCCACCCAGGCCCTAAATAAAAATGGAAGGTGAGCAAAATGTTTGCACACAAAGGTCTATTCAATTAGAAATCAAAATATTATGTGGTCATTTAAGAATTGTCTTATACAATATACATGTAGGCCTGTATCACAAACCTCATATTTTGGATCAATTGAAAAATCAAGCCTATAGTCTTCATCTGGCCAGTTCCTTCCAACTCTAAAACATATAAACAAGTATATATGCAGTTTTCAAATATTTTTATTACATTTATAGTTTTATACAGTATTATTAAACCATATAATTTGTTTTTTGTGATAAATCGTCATATAGCACAGCAGGTTTTCATATTGAACGGTATCTGATCTATTTTTGCAACGGGCGAAATCCTGGCTAAATTTTAAAATTTACCAGCCAATCGTTTTCTATGTCCTTTGCAATGACGTCACACAAACACAAACAGAAAGTGGCACAGAAGTTTTACAAATGCAAATTTTAATTTTCACACACCGAATTAGAACAAGTGTTCTATGATATTATATGAATCAGCTCAGGTGCTTTTGAATTTGAAAAAACCAAACAATCTATAACAATCGATCAAGGTAAACAAAAAAAAACTTGGTGTTTTAAATATAATAAAAAAATTACAGCACTTCATTTTGTGCTATATGATGTGTTATGGAGCACTTAAAAGTAATATAGACTGTGGCCTTTGACCTCAATGAAGTGCAATAATTGCATAGTATTATTGAAATCATTGAATCCTATTTAATTATTGCATGGCATTTTATAGGCTAAACTAAATCAATTAATGTTTGATGATAATTTCTTAAGTAAAGAGTATATGACCCCCAAAAATTATGGTAAAAAAATCCGGAAGTTTGCAAAGAAGATACCTTTTGTATATGGATTACTGGTGATTAACAGCAGATTCAACAATATTTTAGGTATAATTTTAGGTCAGTTTTATTCATGGAGGAAAAAATGGCAATTAAAGCATTGAAATGGCTACTCTGTTCTGCAGGGCTTTCAATATTTTTCATGTCTACCAGTATTTCACTATTTACAGGCAGTACTTTTTTTTTTAATTTGAACAATATTTATGAATATCTTCTACAAAACTGTTTAAAATCAAGAGGTACCAAAGACCATTTTAGCCAGGTAAAAGTATCCTGGTATTGCTTCTTATTGAAAGGCCTGGTTCTGGTCCTTTTAAATCAAATTCTTTACTTGTTTACTTGTTTACATACCTTCTATATAATGCATTACTAAGTATTATCCCAGCCCCAAGGTCTGGATAAGAAAATACGGTCGGATTGTCATGGAAAGCATAATGATGTATGATTGTAGCTTGGTGATCTTGTAGAGCATGGCCCAATACATACTCCTGAAATAAATTATTACATACTCTCTTCATATCAAATTTTCAGTATTCTTTTTTATGTCAGCGTGTTGGTCAAGTACAAAGCGGACCTCATCATCATCTCATTGAAAATTAACTGGTTCTTGTCTGAAAAATTGCTGAATTGGCATTTAACAACAATCACTCACTCTTTTTTATGTTGTTTATTTTTTACCAAGGGAAATAATCCATTAAATGGTTTGGTTTGGTTTGGTTTATGGTGTTTATTGCCACTTTCAACAATATATCAGTTATATCGTGGCATTCAGTTTCATTGGTGGAGGAAACCGGAGGACACAGAGAAAACCACCGACCTGTCGCAAGTAACTGACTCCATTAACTGAATACATATAGGATAACAACAGTTTTGAATGTTGTGATATATACTATCATTTTATCACAGCAAGTGTGATAAGCCAAAAAAAAAATGTGTGTTTAGGGTTTCCCTACCTACCCTATTTTTTTGCTATCAAAAATGCCTGCCCTAACATTTTTATGGTCATTTTGGCTAAAGCACCATTAAAATTTGGAATTCTTTCCTATTAACTTTAATATTGTAAAAATATTTTGAAAAACAAAATTCCTTACCTACCTACCCTATTTTTTTTAGGGATGAAACCCTAAACACACATATTTTTTTTTTGGCCTAAGACAAGCTGTAAGTGATAGTGTTGAAACCTTCAAAATTGATGTTATTATTTTTATTGGTAACGTCATAATGTGTTTAACGTGACACTGACCAATAATTTTCAGCATCGGAGCCAGTTCGTTGATACTGTATATCACCTGGTGAGATCAAAGGAAAAATGTCCAAATTACCGATAAACATGAATACGAATAAATCATAACAACTACATTTGTAAATAGAGACTTATTTATGAAGTGTGCACATTTTCATATATTTCAATCCATGGGCGGTTTCACGAGAATTAAAAGATTACACTATAGTCCGTTTGAGTTCTATAAAACCTACAGAAAAAAAATCTTAAAAATCCAATTTTCTAATCAACATTTATTTTTCTTGATGTATATTAATATATGATATATATACGAACTCTGACAATTAATTTCAAAAATTTTGGTCCATTATTAAAAAAGTTACCCATTAGGTCTCTATGTTAATTATATTTTCTGAAATATAAAAATTAGCATGGAGTGAGTACAAATAGTGTAAGAGCCCAACCATCAAAACAAAATAACAGACATGTGCTTTCAATGTATATTTCATTACACCATGTGACATAGGACATTTAAATATTAAAAGGCTACTCATCAAGGTGACTGTCAATTGTTATTGATGTCCATTAATATTTAAATGTCCTATGTCACATGGTACAGTCTGTTATTTGTACTCACTCCAGCCAGAGTTTTACACTTCAGAAAATATAATTAACATAGAGACCTAATGGATAACTTTTTTAATAATTGACCAAAAATTTTTAAATTAATTGTCAGAGTTCGTATATATCATATATAGTAATATACATCTAGAAATAAAATTGTTAATTTGAAAACTGGATTTTTAAGAATTTTTTTCTGTAGGTTTTATAGAAGTCAAACGGACTATACCTACAAATTTTTAGATAGGAGATATATAGAATATGTCACATACTTTCGTATGATCTAATTCACTTAATAATTCTGTCAGTTTCTCTACATCTAATCTAGTTTCTTCTTCACATATAAACAACCAAGCTCTATTACTGATTTTTTCTTCCAATCTACAACAATAAAATGTTTGGCAACTTTAGTGAGAAAGTGTGTCTAAATTTATGAAGGCATCAATAAAATCATGCAAATATAAAATGTGGGTTGTCTGGCCTACTGTGCCTCGCATCCATGAATGGATGATTTTGTCTGGTGCACTTCTGTGCAAATATAAATATCAAGAAAAAATGACACCCCCCTCCCCCCAATAAAAACAACAAAAACAGTATTTCAGATTTTGATTGGTTTCTCTCTTTGTCATGTCTATGTTTAGAAGTCTAGTCTAAAATTTGACAGAAGAGTGGTTCATATTACTGTGGCAAGTAATATTGTAAACCCTTACCGTCTAACATTTCATTTTCAATTACAATGTATATGAATAGTCAATTGACTGTAAAATCATGTGAAATGATTACCAGTAAGATGAAAAACTGAAATATTAATACATGTGTACTTTGATCGAAGCTTTTTCCTGTATAGATTAAAAATCATCTTAACTCATCTTAACTCTATGTCAACACAATCTTTAAGTTATGTAAATCAAACTTACAATTTCAGCAAAGGAAAATAAGTCCAAGCACCTGTTGTCTCAGGCCATGCTTCATGTGTCAAAAATAACTCTGGTTGATTTTCCTAACAATAAACAATGCAGTTCATTTTTTACACATGTAACTTGTATTATTTTAATACTTATTTATTAATACAAAATATATACAATACATACATACATAGAACAATGTCATTTATGTAGGTTAAGACAGATATTATCATTAGTATCAGAGTGAGTCCTGTCATAGAAAATTTCATATGAATTGAACCTCTTTTAAGAGGTCACCTGTCTTATAAGGCCATTTTTTCATTGTCTCAAAGGTGACCTCTTAATACAGGTTTGATTGTATTCTGAATAAAATAAAGACATTTTCTGTATTGTTATGAATCAATAATTCTAATAAGATTTACATAATTAGAAATCATATACTCTGATTGGGTATAAGCGATTATGGAGGTGGGGTTTTTGTCAGTTTATTTTTCGAGAGACGATGTTCATCGGACTACTTTTTTCGTTATGTAAACAAAATGGCGGCTTGGATTCCCGATAATAAAAAAAGATAAAAGAAACTCAAAAATTTTTTATTGTTAATAATCGACAATTATTGTTAGATATGAAATAAAAAAAAAAATGCCAATGAAAAACAACCATCTATCAACTTTGACTTTTGTAATATATCCTCATCCTGTGATGTAGTTTACAAGGGACGCTGATTGACATAAGCTGGTTACTGATTTATTTTACGATTTTGTGAGCATTTTACTTGTTTAAGTAGCTAAATGCGAAATGCCATCAAATTGGAAAATATCAGTAACTTAATTATATCACTGTCTAGTTATCAATGTAGGGAAACTACTGTACACATGAAGGTTAGTGCATTTTTTTATTCATGGCCGACACACATCGGAATGTATGTGTGCGTACTGGGGATCCCCAAAGGTAAATTTTCAAAACAAATGAAAAAAATACTTAGTTACCGAATTATAAGGATTATACGCATTTTTTCCGGAGTTTATTGATGTATTACCTGGACCAATTCACTCACAAACAAATAAAAGTCCTATATTGGTACACAAGTACTTACTTTATCAATAGAATCAAGTTGTTCTATGAAATGTTTTCTAAATTCTTCAGCTCTGTTGGCATGGAAACTGTTTGGTTGAGACAACACAACAAAAACTATTTTTTCAGGGGTTAAATCTAATGAAATAAATATTATTATAAAATGAATATTAAAATAAATTATGAATAATGCAAGAATCTGTAAAATAAAAAAAACCAAACTTAACATTGGCTTATATTCTACAACTAGTGAGTACATTGTCCATATAAAATGTAATTTTGGTTCTACACATATTGACTCTATACCAACATGCAACAATATGACAGGGTCGTGATTGTATGGTAGTTGGATTAACAACTTATGCAATCGGTGCCTATCACCATTGATGTTGTGAGTTTGAACCCCGTTCATGAAGAGGTGTACTCGATACAACATTATGTGCTAAATTTGTCAGTGACTTGGGACAGGTCTGTGGTTTTCTTCGGGTACTCCAGTTTCCTCCACCAATAAAACTGACCGCTACGATATAATTGAAATATTGTTGAAGGTGGCATTAAACACCATAAACCAAACCAAACCTAAAACTATAATACTCGACTGGAAACAAGCAACAAATAAAGCTCAATAAACAACATATTTCTGTTTGTTTCTGTACCTCACACAAAATATATTTGCTATCCCAGAAAAATATCTTTACTATATATTTTCGACAAGAATGAATAATCAAACAGATCTCTTGTTATATTCGTAAATACTTGTTAATACTTATATATATATATACTTACTGTAGTCCCCTGAGTCTGTTGATGATTGAACAAAAACCTTTGGACATAATAAGAAAGCTGCAAAGAAAATTTGTTTTTATTAAAATAAAAATTAAATTAGTATGAAGAACTTATAGAGAGCAATAGCTCACTCTCAACGGTAGAAATACATAGAAAATGAATACATAAAAAAGTAGAATACAATGGGAAACAATTTCTTTGTCATAAGTGGAAAGTAAATTTGTTTCATCATAAATGGAAATAGAAAGCTTAAATTTGTCATTTTGATTATGCATAAAAAAAATCAAGATTCCTTCCACTTTTAAAAAAAGCAATAAAAATATAAAAAGTTTGCACTTAATTCTTTGTGAAAAATTATTTAGAAAAATTCTTTGAAGTATCCTGAATTATTATGACATTTTTGAGAAATCGATTCTATATTTGCATTGGAAATGTACTTTGGAAGCAAACATATGACATAATATGACATCATATCTTTACTATTGACATTACGAGGGAAAGATATCAAATATACATTTCATAGATTTTAAGTTTATAAATTTCCTTGTAGCAGATAAATCAAGTTATTGGCACACTCGAAACAATTGATTTTTAAACACATGTTTTTTTTATGATTCTGTTTTATTGTGATTTTGCTAAAAAGCAATGAAAACAGAAGTCGTGCAATATTATGCAAAGCTTTATCATACATGGCAATGCGTTGTATTACACGATTGACAGAAATTTTGGAAACACTATGTATCGCTCACTTCTCAACATGTAATACCTTCTCTTAATATATAATTTTTTCCATTCGTACAAAATTTACAATATTTGATCAAGTCTATCATTATTTATTTAAGAAAATTTTATTCTTGGTACGAGTTACACTAATTAGTCACCACCGTGAAAAACCTTCGATTTCTCTTCTATTCATTATTATTGCCATAAATCAAGGCCAAGGGGTATAAAACATTTTAGTCCGAGATTCCTCTGCCGTCCGACTGCTTTTTGTTCGACTTGCTGGAGCCGTGGGACGTCAGAGCGCTCTCCATAAGGTAAACAGTGGATTTGCCGCTCCATATCCGTGTCGGCACATTTCCACGTTTCGTGGCTATCGGATTTTATTTTCTATCCGAAACCCTTACATATATCGCTTCACCAATCATTTTTCTATTCATTCATAACCATCTTACCCTCAGAAAGTGGTGTTACACTCGATTACCGCACGATTTTCCCTTAGACCCTCTCATTTCGCCATTTCACTTTCACTTTCGAGTGAAAGTGAAAGTGAAATGGCGAAATGAGAAGGTCGAAGGGAAAATCGTGTGGTAATCGAGTGTAACACCACTTTCTGAGGGTAAGATGGTTATGAATGAATAGAAAAATGATTGGTGAAGCGATTTATATAAGGGTTTCGGATAGAAAATTAAATCCGATAGCCACGAAACGTGGAAATGTGCCGACCTGTAGTTGGAGATGCAAATCCGCTGTTTACCTTATGGAGAATGCTCTGATGTCCCACGGGTCCAAAAGTCAAACAAAAAGCCGATGGACGGCGGAGGAATCTCGGACTAAAAACATTTGTATCACTGTATGTCTAACTCTAACTTAGTAAGAAAATAAGAGCTTAGTTAAGCTCTTATTTTTTTTCAGATTGATATTTCACACCTTTAGCTTTTGTGAATAATTGGTTGAGAAATTAGTTAGATAGGACAGTATAAGCAAGTCTTGGCAGGTGTTTCTGTGAAAAAAAAATCATAAAATTATCTTTCTAGAAAAATTCAATGTAAAATCAATAGGGAAAATGTAAACAATCCTACAATAGGCTACATTAGGCTAAAGTAAAAGGGGGATATTGATAAGCGATTCTTACAAACTATAATGATAAACAAGTTTCTAAAGATTTGCTGAGAAAGTGTTCGTGTCATTTTATCGACTGCAATGATATTTCGGAACAACTCTTACTTTTTCTAAATTCCACAAAGTGAAAGTACATGCGTTTTGTAAAACGCACTTTCATTGGACAATCAAACGATATTAACCAATAAAAGAGCTTGTAACATTAACTTCCCTTCACTTCAAGAATGTTTACAAATGGCGGGTGCACAGACTTATCCTAAATGGCTTTTGGCATGCAAACAGCATATTACCGATTCAAAGGTTACACAATATTTAAATTATGTTGGTTTTTTAAATTATTTTATTCTAGTACCCAAAGCCTAATTATGAGCGTGTTACTGTGTTAGAAATTTAATTGTCAAATGAATTTAACTTCTCCGGTAAGCAGCATAAAAAAAAGTCAGATAAGTAAAAGATAAATATAGAATGATAGAAAGGGCTTTCTAAACGACAGAATAATTCGGTCTACTTCTCCGGGTCCTCCGGTTTCCTACACCAATAGAACTAACTGCCACAATATAGCTGAAACATTGTTGAAAGTGATGTTAGACACCATAACCCCCTGAGAATTCTGTCAATAAATAGGCAATACAAACAGTTAAATTTCACTGCTTTCTAAAATAAACAAGTTATATTAGTTTTTAGTTCAAACATATTTATTCATTAAAAACATTGAAAATCAGCACTAAAATATTTCCCACTATATTTCATACACTCGTGATTTTAGTCTTGTATGTACAATAAAAGTCTTGTCAGGTCATTTATTACTCATTTTCTTAATGTTCTATTTATTTTGGTAACAGGTCAAAACGCCCCCACTTTTTACCATAACACCCCTGATTTTTTTTTACCAAAATTCCACCATTTTTTTTTCAGAATAAATATTATTTTATCAAAACGCCCCATTTAGGCCATTACATTTTTTTTGCCAAACGGCATGTTTAATATTTTTTTATACTCAAACGATGATATCATGTGTGATGTCTTGTAATTCATCAGACGACAATGAACTTGTATACGCTCTGGTAATTGTGTTTAAAAATACATATATAAATCTGACTTATATTCTAGGCAATAGGCCTATATATGTTTTGTCCTGTTATGGTTATCTTCAATTTTTGCAGAAAACTTCATATGTTTACAACTTGTGTCTTATACATTTGTCTTTATTTTTTGACCCCCTCCCAGAGGGTGTGCCAGGGTAGAATAGGCACCAGGTTTCTCCGTCCTAGAGGCACTAGTCCTCTAAAAGGGGTCATCCCCGCGGGAACCCCGGGGTATAGAAATGGGACCGAGAGCTTCTTTGGCTTGAAGGAGCGTCCGTCGGTTGTGCGGGATGTAGAAATTCACAGCCAACCCGTCCTTCGGATGAGACGTAAATAAAACCGAGGTCCCGTGTTGAGAGATTGCCACCCTCTTCGCACGTTAAAGAACCCAGTGTAACAGCTCACTATGAGCATTATGCTCATGATGAGTGGTCCATAAGAGACCTGTTGCACTGGCTAAATTATCCGTCCCTACCCATCACATTTCCTTGTTTCGAGTCTCGTGGCGTTTAAATTATTCTCGTCCTGAATATAGCTGAAAAATTGCTCGCTGGACGTTAAACACCAATCAATCAATCAATCTTTATTTTTTTTGTGACAATATTACCGGTAAGATATATTGTGTATCTTTTTTTTATATTTTCTGTTGAGATGGAGAAGAAACAAAACATAGAAAATTCGTAATAGTTGGACTGCCTCCTGTCATGTTCTAACTACCTTATTGCAACTGATACAACATTCACTTTCCATAATTAAGCTCATCAAAGACCATCGGCACGGATAAAGGCATATAATTGTAATAATTAATGTAACATCAGGGATGAAAACTAAAATTATGAACCTAGTAGCCAGCTGGGCCCCTGAAATTTAAAATCCAGGGTCCCAGAATCAATCTTGGGGGCCCAGGCGTATATATAAAATAAAATAGAAAGTGTATATATACACTCCGACAAAATGTAAGCACCACTCTATATTTTTATCGATATATTTTTTACATCAATACTGTTAAAACAATAAAATAGATATCACTATTTTTCTTACACTTCTTAAAAGACTACACCAAGGGCTCTAAAATTACCAATCTACGAAGTATTTATCATCATGAAAGACGTGACTATGATGTGGCAAAAATGGGGTTCAAAATAGGCACTGGAAAAACGTAAAACCAGTTTGTCTTTGATGGAAGTTTTTAACATTGCATTAAAATGCAGAGTGTTCAGATTTTAAGAACTTTTAAATACATCTATTGTGTGTATGTGTAAGGCCTAAAAATCAATAATGAGTATATCCACCGCGTTTATTGTGAAGTTCTGTAACACACCTCGTCATGCTTCGCACAAGATGCCTAAGCTGTTCTTGGAGGAACTGTTGCCACTCCTGTAAGATAGCAGTTCTTAATTCGTCAATATTTCGACATTTTGGATTGCGTTGGTTAATTTTTCGGCCAATAAAGTCCCATACATGTTCTATAGGGTTCATGTCTGGCGATATCGCAGGCCATGGAATTGTCTGAACAGCCTCTTGCTGTAAAAAATGTTGTACAATTCGGGCTCTATGTGGCCTAGCGTTGTCATCCATGAACATTGGCCTGTCAGCCAATGCATGATTGTCGAAATGGGGGACTACGCATGGAGCGAGCACATTGTCACGGTATTTTTGGCCTGTCAGATTACCATCAAGAACGTACTAGTCCAACTTACAGTCAAAGGAAAAACAACCCCAGATAGTTACACCCCCACCCCCAAAAGCAGTTGTGCCCAAAATGTGGTTGTCCTGAAATTAAGTGTTTCGTTGGCGCCCAGTCAAATCGAGCATGGCGATGACATAATGTCAACTGTGGACGTTTTATGGGTGGTCACACTCGCATTCCCAGAAGGTGGAGGCGTCTGATTACAGTGCGTGTGCTAATGTGGCCTCCAAGCGCTAAATTACCACGAAATGCACCAGCTGTACTGAACGGCTGTTGCCACGCCAGTCTGGATATGAGCCGGTCCTCTCTCTGCGTCGTTTTGCGAGGTCTTTCTGCACATGGACGGTCAGTAACATTCCCCATTTGACGAAAACGCTGCATCAGTCGTACAATGATGGAATGGTTAACCCTGAAGTGGTCTGCCACCCTTCTATGGCTAAAACCACCGTTATGCATGCCAACAGCTTGCCACATTTCTGGTATGGTTCATTTTCACCGCATCATACCAAACCGATAGAAAATGAAACTTAAAACTCTACATAAAAAAAATCAGCTTTCGTTTGCAAACACAAATGTTGAAAAGTACACGTGGCACTTTACACACCCTGTCATATACACATAAATAAAAATCAATCAATAACCTGTTTCACAGAAAAGTAAGTATGTGTGTACAGGTAACGAAAACAGCAAACCAATTTGAAATAAGTTCATTATTAGAAAAGATATTATTGAAACAAGTCAGGTGGTGCTTAACTTTTGTCGGACTGTATATATATATATATTTATTTAGAGAATAAGTTAATTTAAAACAGCTGATTAACTGGTATTTCAGTCTCTTGTATATTCAAGAAGTTCGCTAAACACATTGTTCTCTTCTAAATCAGAGTCTATCTCTTCACCCGAGTGACATTTAAATTTAATTAAAAGCAATCATCATTAAGTCAATTTATAATTTTAATAAATAGATCAATAAAAATATACACTCCGACAAAAGTTAAGCACCGCCCTATATTTTTATCGATATATTTTTTTACGTCAATACTGTTAAAACAATAAAATAGATATCACCATTTTTCTTACACTTCTTAAAAGACTACACCAAAGGCTCTAAAATTACCAATCTACGAAGTATTTATCATCCTGAAAGACGTGACTATGACGTGGCAAAAATGGGGTTCAAAACAGGCAGTGGAAAAATGTAAAACCAGTTTGTCTTTGATGGAAGTTTTTAACATTGCATTAAAATGCAGAGTGTTCAGATTTTAAGAACTTTTAAATGCATCTATTGTGCGTATGTGTAAGGCATAAAAATCAATAACGAGTATATCCACCACGTTTATTGTGAAGTTCTGTAATACGCCTCGTCATGCTTCGCACAAGACGCCTAAGTCGTTCTTGGGGAAACTGTTGCCACTCCTGTAAGATAGCAGTTCTTAAGGGTGTAGACCTGGGTTACCCTAAAATTTTCTCATCAATCATTTGGGGTTATTCTGGACGCCAGATGGTAATACTAGTTTCGGAAGATTCTAATAGATATGCACATTTATTTCTGATTGAAAGGGAATATTTTGGCTTAAATACACTTGAGAGTGTTGTTGTTGAATAAATATGAAATATCTAGCATATCTGAATATCCTGTTTGGAGATAATCACGTGCAAAACAGTGGAAACTGCAAAAAGGGGGATGCCCTGAGGACCACCTTGATATTAAAAATCGGATTAAAAAAATTCCTGTCAATTAATTCCACCAAAAAATGTTACACTGAAGAATAGACATATAGACATCATTGCACCAAATTATACAAACTTTTACCGTCCGATTTTTAAACTATTTAAATTTATGTTTTTCATGGCACCCAGAAAAAAAAATGATATTGTCTAGGAAAGTTACCACACACCCATCTTTTGCTAGTTTCTTTGTTTGTGAGATAAAAAATAACTAGTTACCAATAACAAAAAAAACTTTTGAATTCTTATAATTGACACAGTGGATGTCCAAATTACCAAATGACTGCATTTGTCTTTTTTATTTTCAGGTCGGCTGGGGAGGGGGAGGGGTAGTTTGAGGGCGACTATACTTGATTAATTCATTAAAAAAAAACAAAAAAAAAACAACGCAGACAGCCACCCAGCTGTATTGTTAAATTCCTTTAAATTCTGTCCTCAGTTGTATTCGTTTGATTCTGATTATTCTTTAGTTGTCTTAGGAGAAGGGGATGACAGTATAAGAGAGGATCAGATAATATTACAATTTTTTTCCCAAACATAGCTTTCTATTTTTGAGTACCGTATAATTTGCTCTATAGTTTCATAATATCCAAGATTCTGATGAATATATTTATTTTTTATATTTTTACAAACCCTTGAAATTCAATAGAAAAAGGTTGTCACACAAAATGTGTTACATTTCTGGCATTTTTGACAACATATTTCGATGAACATTTTTTCTGGAAAGAGATATTTCAATGATATTTTGTGGGCATATAATAATAACACACTGCCTGACACTGGCATAAACAGCAATAAGATATTAAAATACAAGGAGCACAACTATGGAAATGTAAAAGGAAAAGGAGTCATATTTTTTAACTGGCCAAATCCAATGTAAACAATCTTTATCACCAAGAAGCTTGGAATTGAGGTGGAATTTTCAAACGCACAGATGATCATATATTTAAGAAGACACTGAAAATAGAGTTATCTCCCATGATATTTTGGATTGCGTTGGTTAATTTTTCGGCCAATAAAGTCCCATACATGCTCTAAAGGGTTCATGTCTGGCGACATCGTGGGCCATGGAATTGTCTGAACAGCCTCTTGCTGTAAAAAATGTTGTACAATTCGGGCTCTATGTGGCCTAGCGTTGTCGTCCATGAACATTGGTCTGTCAGCCAAAGCATGATTGTCGAAATGGGGGACTACGCGTGGAGCGAGCACATTGTCACGGTATTTTTGGCCTGTCAGATTCCCATCAAGAACGTACAAGTCCAACTTACAGTCAAAGGAAAAACAACCCCAGACAGTTACACCCCCACCCCCAAAAGCAGTTGTGCCCAAAATGTGGTTGTCCTGAAATGAAGTGTTTCGTTGGCGCCCAGTCAAATCGAGCATGGCGATGACATAATGTCAACTGTGGACGTTTTATGGGTGGTCGCACTCGCATTCCCAGATGGTGGAGGCGTCTGATTACAGTGTGTGTGCTAATGTGGCCTCCAAACGCTAAATTTCCACGAAGTGCACCAGCTGTACTGAACGGCCATTGCTGCGCCTGTCTGGATATGAGCCGGTCCTCTCTCGGCATCGTTTTGCGAGGTCTACCTCAGTACCTGCACGTGGACGGTCAGTAACATTCCCCGTTTGACGAAAACGCTGCATCAGTCATACAATGATGGAATGGTTAACCCTGAAGTGGTTTGCCACCCTTCTATGGCTAAAACCACCGTTATGCATGCCAACAGCTTTCCACCTCAGGGGTGTGGAATTGCCATGCCCGACTCGTCCGACTCGTACATAGAACCTGCCGAACAAGTAGATTTTCCTGGCTAGCTTGTCCGGGGACAAGTAATAATCAACAAATAAAAATAATTTCTAATTAAGATACTCTGGGAAGACAATTCCGCAAATGCTATTATATCGTAAATATTGACGGTTATATAGATAAATGTTTGTGTTTTTTTTTATTGGAAACGATCACGTTAGTATTCCGAAAGCAGCTAATAATAACCAGAATTGTACAAGTTCTAAGTTCCGAATGTGACGTTTCCTTGCTTGTCCATAGCTTTTCATAAGCAAACAGGGCCTTGCATCCGTGAACGTATAATACAAATCGGGCTGCAGTCGTAATAGACAAATATTTGATAATAAAAAAAAAGACTGGGAATGATTCTGGCCACAATGAACATCACGAGAAAGTTAAATGCAAAACTCTAGCGGAAAAGGACACAAAATGTGAGGAAAAACACCCAAGTGGCTAGCCGATTTCTCATGTTTACTGCTGGATTCTGATGGTGTCTCATATTGAAATACCTGCAGAATATACTCTGATTTTGCTGACAAGAAATCATTAATGTTTATTGGCAAAATCGTGGACAGAATGGATACCTATCTTCCCACCAGTCATCTGCAAAGTATGAAGACACCACTAAAACTAAATACTAGTACATAACTGTTTTGATTGATAAATCCATTGTCAAGGTTAATCAAAATGAACTTCATTGATATGGGATTTTTTTTCAACACAGCTTATTCTGTATCTAAAAACGACCAGCTATTCTCTGACTGCATATTCCTATTTGAAATCCAAATTTAAAATGGCCTTCATTTGGGCAGTGATCACTTAGGCAGGGATGTTTGTGTTAACTTTATTAAAACTATATTTCACATTTTACGCAATGATGTAATAGACGATATAAACAAGTTCAATGTAGCAACTGTGTTTATAAGTATTAAATGTTTGTACAAAAACAGGACAAGTAGGATTTTGTCCGGACAAGTAACTTTTTTCAGATGACTTTCCCGGGGACAAGTAGAACATTTCAATATTTCCACACCCCTGCACCTTTCTGGAATGGTTAATTTTCACCGCGCCATACCAAACCAATAGAAAATGAAACTTAAAACTCTACACAAACAAAATCAGCTTTCGTTCGCAAACACAAATGTTGAAAAGTACACGTGGCACTTTACACACCCTGTCATNTGGTTGGCAGGAAATCAAAAATTTCGCTTGTCTTTCAATGAAGGCTCAACTTTAAATTGTCATTATTATTTTGTTATTTACGATAATTTAATAATTCTTTCAGAAATGAAAAGTATATAGCAATAATTAATTCACATCAAAGGTTTGATAAAAATATTCAGAATAAAAAGATTGGAAATTCAATCTTGTTTTATTTAGTTTTGAAGCGTAAAAATGCATTATTTCATATTAGAATTATGAATGTATCATATCAAAATAAAAAAATGTAAACTGACAGAACAAATATGAATTTTCTTAAGTCTCTAAAACAATTAACAGAACCAAAATTGGTTTGGAAATAAAAAAGTTATAAAAATTTAAAAATTTAAAAAATGGTTACTTTCCTGTCAATTACATTATTGTTTTACTGCCAACCAATTATTTGTTTAATGACATGCAAATTAGTGAATATGACATCACTAATGAGATTGGCGAACATTCCTATTCGGTCTACTTCTCCTGGAAGTGTTTCGTTGGCGCCAAACCCTTGCACGACCGTCGGTAGGGCGTAACAATAAGCGACTTTCATCAGACCAGTGGACATGTATTCTTTATTTTAAGGAATGGGACAACTTTCTGAAGGAGTTACATGATGCCATACAACAACAATTAACACAGAGTCATGTACAGTATTTCAGTGATTTATCTGAACCTGAAAAAGAACTGTTTATGGAAAGAGCTACAGTAGCAATAAAGGGAGGTAAGAAATAATCATATAACTAGATTGTGGAGGATTCTGGTGCTATTTCTTTTTTTGCAGCAATTGTTTTCAAAACTGTAGATTTTATTGCAACAACATTCACCATAAACATAAAAAATAAACTATAATAGAATCCCATGGTTAGGAAGGGGGAACTAGTTTCTCAACTATAGGGTACAATTCCTCTGAAAGGGACACCTGCTGGTTATGATGGATGTATCAATGACACAACACACCCTTAAGTAAGGATGTAAATGAGTGCCTCAGGGAGAATACCACAGTCCTCTACTGCATGGAAAAGTCTTGCAGCCGCACTGAATGAACAATAGTCTGTTGAGGGTAATCATTTAGTTGCTATGGAAAATTTTACAGTCTAATCACGTTATTTTCTCTTTTTCGTAAAGCAAGCAAAATACCACCCATGCTGTCACAGCGTAATGTTCATGTGTATTGTTTTCATTACTATGCCTTCATTGTCATCATCATGTGTCTGCCTTCATCATCATCCTTCTATAAAAAAGAAAGTTTAAGCAATGATGGTCAACAATTCCACCAAATGTCAACAAAACGAACAATCACCTCTCACCTTCACTCACTGAACACAAAAAAGATCACGACATATGACATTGGAAATCCAGTTCCTAGCTTGGGACATGCCTTCGTCATTGTATGTTAATACATGTAACACATTCTTTGAAACTTCTTTGCAACATTGAAGTAAACTTTAAAGGAATATCCTTTTAGAGGGCCTCATCAGAGTTTTTAAAATATTTTTGGGAGGGAGGGAAACCAGGAAGTTATAATAAAGAGGCACTACAAAAAAAAAACTTCATCTGATTTTTTATTTTTTTTTTTTTTTTTTTTTATAAACATCAAATGAAAAACAAAAATTACCAAACTGTTGGAACAGTTCTAAAATTCAATAGAAAAATCTTAGAAAGAGGCAAAATTGATACCCATAACATACATGTACATGACTGGTCACTTTCCTGGTTTGGTACAGACACTTCCAATAAAAGTCGGTGGTTAAGCTAGTTTCATTGACCCAAACTTATATAAAACTTATATTTTGCACTACCAATGAAATATGTGTGTAATGTTATGTGAGAACAAGGATTATTGGATTGTATTTGCATATTTTATTGTCACAAAGATCTACTTTTTTACATCCATTACTACAGCAGAGCGAAGACCATTTAATCTGGAAAAAAATGAATTTTCAAAATACTCCAAAAGGGGAAACAATTCCTGCAAATTTTTAAATACAATACATCTATCTATTTACTAGTAATATGTTTTACAATTGTAGGAACAATTTATAATAGTCTTTGTAAGAAGGTGTCTGTGATAACTGATCAAAGTTTAAACGAGGATGTTTCTAGGCAACTGTTGGAAGAGTCGCCAATGGATACCAAAACTGACCTAGTTATAGAAAGTGCCGAAGAAGGGGCTCTCAGTTTACTGAAAAAATGGCCGGACATGAAAAACAAGCTTTACATCTGTCTTAATCAGCCGTTACCATTACATATACGACAGTTGACGTGGAGGCTGTATCTCTCTAATACAAGAGGTTTGATTTTATAACCTGATTTAATTTACGTTTTTTTCTATCATTAGTATTTTGAATAGCTTAGTAGTTGATTTCGTCAGAATTTGTTTCGAATATTTCAGGAAAAATGATTTGGGAAAATAGAATATCTACATGTACAGTGCTCCACTTCTTATAAGGCCACTCATTCTGTAATAATAAAAATGGCCTTATATGAACGGGAGGTTTCTTGTAGGTTGAATGTTGATTTTATCATTGTTATATATATGCATAGGGGTTACTTTTTTATGTTTTGCTACTTTTATCTAGTATTTTATGTTGTAAAGCACCTTAGGGTAATTTTTTTAAATAGGACGCTATACAAATTCTGGTATTATTATTATTATTATCTTGAGGCATACAATTTAGTAGTGTTTTACAATCACATACAGTGCATCTGAAATTTGGTCTGATAAGAGGGCAGACTTTGGTGAGAGTTTTATTTGAAATATATTGATATTGATCATTATAATTAGGCTGATGCAGTGTCAAAAATAAAATGCAGTCATCATTAAATCTGATTAACTTTATTGAAATGAATTAAAATTTTAAGTTGAATCTCATTTATTAATTTTGTTAATGTTTTCCTTTTATATCATACCAAGATCACAAGTAATACATGTATAACAATTGTGTTCAAGGGAGATAATCTGTGAATACTGTAGATAATGCAATTTCCTATTTTCAGAATGTAAAATTATTGTCTCTCTTTACTTAAATATTTTTTGTTAGAATGATCATTCTTTGGTAGATATTTTCATATGATTTCAGTGGGAGAAATTATGTAATTATGCCTTTTTTATGAAAAGATTTAGCATTTTTATGCAAAGATAAAACACACATAGCTTGAGGTAACAAGTAAATAAGATTCTAAGTGTAATGGAATTTGAAGTTGAAATAAGATTGAAAACATTGAATTGCCAATAATGTACATATACAAACTGTATAGAAATACCTATACAAAGGGGACATAACTCTTACAGAACTTAATTACGCAAAGATGGAATACAAGCAACCTGTTCTTACAAATGAAGGATCGCCTAATTATATATACAGTCAAACCTGTATTTAGAGGCCACCTTTGGGACAAAGAAAAAATGGCCTTATAAGACAGGTGACCTCTTAAAAGAGTTTCAATGCATATGAAATTTTCTATGACAGCACAAGAAAAAGGTGACCTTTTAATACAAGTGACTGCTTAATAGAGGTGACCGTATGGGCAGGTTTGATTGTATTTGCTCATTACTCTAATATGAACTAATGAAGAATACACGTTGTATAAAAAGAATTTTCTCATTAAGAGATGGACACTTCAACAATTTTTTTCTTGGTCCCCCATAAATTGTTTTCTCAATATTTTAATGAATTGTCTAATTGATTTCAGTCAATAAACCATTTCATTATCATTTTCCTTCCATGTTTTAAGGGAAAACCCCATAGTGAAATATGTATGCTACAAATAGATCAAATGTATTTATAGAATTATGAACTTACAATGTAATTACTTATATTCTGGTAGGTATAGAAAGTAGACATGTGTACGTAGTTCAAATGTGTTCACAAAATCTGTCATGCTGCAGTCACTTGGCAAATATGGAGATATCTCACTAAGAACTCAGGGAATCTAGGACTGTTTTTTGGGGGTTTTTTTTGTGTGCAAAAGGTGAATGATTGAATATGTTTGATCATATATTAATTTATGCAGAGTTCGAAATTTGTAGAACTAGCAGCTAGATTCCATTTTAATTAAGTTTTCTATACCCCCCCCCCTCCCCCCTTAAAAATCCAAAGTCCATTTCAGGGAAGTAAAATGATCTCTATTATCAGGGTGTTAATCAGATTTTCACTATGATAATTTGAGATTTTTTAATTTCAATTATTGTACAGTGGGTTAATTTTGCAGCCTAAATGAATATTATGTACCGTAATAGGAAATTTAATCTTATTTCATTGTTTTAGTTTTACCCAGTAATCATCTTTCTTTCTTAGAAATATCTTATAGAGATATTTTTGTTATCATTAAATTGATATATATTCAATTGTTGTATCTTTAAAAGAACACCAGATTTGCAAAACCTGCTCATTTGACATTAAGCAACAATCAATAAATCAACATTGAATTTATTAATAAAAACAAATATTGAGTACATTTGTGTTCATTACTTTTTTAATGAGAAATTTGATGAAATATCACAGTAAAAAGCAGGATTAAATGTTATATAATACACTTTGTAATTCATCAGCGAAATGTTTTAAAATGAGCACTGATTGTTACTGTCAGGAATTTACAAAATAATTAAATTATATGTGTAAACGAGTGATGCTTACTGTAAATTTTGATGGTGTTTTTATATGTTAGATTTAAATCACTATTAGTTATTGTGTAAAATGCACTGCTTTTTAATACCAAAAACAACAAAAAACACACAACTTTAATTTTCAGTTATGAAGTAAAAAATTATTATCAAATACATATAATGTACTTATGAAAATATACATATCATTAAAATAATCATTGGATTGTTGTTATCATGGAACATATGCCAAATATTAACAAACATTTAGCCTGAAAGTCGAGGAGAAAAATTTGATGCATACAGGCCTTTCAATAAGGGGCGGTACCAGGTACTTTTCCCCGCCTAAGATGATCTTTGGTACCTCATGATTTTAAAGAGTGTTGTATAAGATATTCATGAAAATTGTTCAAATTTTGATAAAAAAAAGTACACTGCAAAGTGCTGGTAGATTTGAAAAATATTGAAAGCCATGCACGCATACATGTATGTTTGGATGTATAATATACCCCTCTCTTGCAGGATAACAAAGGGTGTATTATACACACTCAAAGATGGTACACATAGGTGCTGTTCAGTTTTCTTTGTAAACAGTGGAACATTTTTGGATAATCTAATAGAAAATAATGAAAACATAGCTATAAAATTTATGTGCACGACACGTTTCTAGAATAATCTTCATCAGGTACGCTCAAAGTCAAAATATTGGAATGCCAAATGATTCAAAAGTTTTTGGAGCTAAAAAAATAAAGGGCCTAAACAGGAGAGGAAAACTTGACTAAGGTCACCTCTGCCTGAGAGAGGAGAACGTTAGTTTTAATAATAATTACATTATTTAGGATCTGTAAATTTCAATAAGTTATGAAAAGAACATGTATACAGTGATGGTCAACAATTCCAATGTTGAAAAATTCAAAAATTTCTATAATTTTAATGTAATTGAATAATATCTGACTGATATATATTATAAAAGACAAACTTTAACAAATATAAGTACATATCACATTACACAGTGTTCTTGACATCTACGAGAAATACAATTCACTATTTTTGTTATTTTAGAATGAAAAATACCTGGTTGCAGCCATATGCATATGTTTCTTTTGTACTATTTAATTTATATGAGAAAAATATATAGTATATTCGTCAATTTTAGCAGGTTATTTTTGCTTAATTATAAATAATGAAAGAGTTTCAACCAATCTGTGGTTATAATGAATTATTTTATATTGATATGATATCACTTTATAGTTCATTAGCAGTATAAAAATCCAATATGGATATACATTTAATTTATTATTTCGTAACTTTCAAGCTAATTTATTTATTATTTAAATATTTACAGTGCGTAAACACTACATAGACCAATTGAATACCAACCCAAGAGCAGCCATATCTATGTATGATTACGATATATCTCAGAAATGTGAAACAATATTGAACTCTGAACTCACATTGTCAGAACTCAAAGGCTCTGTAGGTAAGTTGAATACAAAGAAACCTGTCTAGGCTGAACCCTGACAGGATGTAGGTTGTAGGTGACTAGGTAAAATATTAATCCAGTTTTCACATAGCTTTATTGTTTAATGGATGATTATTACATGCAGCAAAATTTAAAAAAAATACAGTATAAGTAGTAAAATTCACTAATATGAACGTCAAATGCAGTGTTTCAGCTAGACTTTGAAATCTTCAGGACTACTGCCAGCTTTATCAAAATTTCTTCAGGACATTCTTTAATAATTAAACTTATTTTGTATAAAGTTCTTCAGGACAATTTGAGAAATAGATGGACAAATGTCTTTAGACCGGTGCTTAGCTGAATCACTGAAATGTATTTGCTAGTTTTTAATTTCACGATTATGTTCATGAGGGTATTTCCGCAGGATTTTTGATTCAAGAATTTATTGTACTCTCGAAAATAACGATAATAAATCCCTCACGAAAAAAATCATTTATACAGTATATATATTTTTTATTTTAACAGGTATATTCTATGGAATGAAGGCTACTTTATCATATTATCATTCTAGTCTAAAAACAAAAACCAGGTTAAGGGACGTAGAACACCTTTTAACTGTCCCCTTTATGGATGTAGCATCAACCAATATATCAAGGTAAGTTATTTTTATACGACTGCAAAAAAAAATTGTGGTCATTTTATGTTATGGTGCT
The DNA here is from genome assembly GCA_002080005.1 of Gigantidas platifrons. Taxonomy (NCBI): domain Eukaryota; kingdom Metazoa; phylum Mollusca; class Bivalvia; order Mytilida; family Modiolidae; genus Gigantidas; species Gigantidas platifrons. The sequence continues at coordinate 326,215 of MJUT01058120.1, forward strand.
GTCATCATCCGTCCGGAGACGGAATGGTTTCTGTGTGATAACTTGCATTCTAGTTGATGCATCCTTCTGAGTTTTGAGCTCAATGATCCTTTGTTATTTGTACATGGAGAGTTTATTTTGTATCTAATATTGATGAGTTTTTTTTTAATGAATTCCCTAGGATAGTCCCTTTTAGATATATAATTTTAATTTTTTATCCAATTTTGATGCACTTTAAGCTGAGAGCTCTAATAGTAAGTCTACTGGTTTCCTGTATCTCTTACAGTTTTAGAGATAAAGTCAACCGAAATCAGCCAACAAAAGCAAAATTCCAAAATTTGAACTTTCTTATTTTTCATCCAATTTTAATGCATTTTTTGCAAAATGATCATCTTGATGGGTTATTGATGGAACATTTTTATTTTATTTCGAACAGAGGTCTAAAAGGGACACAAATTCTGAAATTGTGCATATTTTGAAGGTATATGGTCTATATGGAATTTTTTTTCATCAACTTTAGTTTTGTCGGCAGAGGAAACCGGAGTACCTGGAGAAAACCACCAACCTGCCGCAAGTCACTGACAAACTTTAACACATAATGTTGTATCGAGTGCACCTCGCCTGAACGGAATTTGAACTCACAATATTAATGGTTATAGGCACTGATTGCATAGGTAGTTATAAATCCAACTACCATACAATGACGACCATGACAGCCTCTGAAAAAAGTTTGAAGATACCAAAGGGATAATCAGAAGTCGTAAATCAAAACACTGACAAGATAATGGCCTAAAGAAAAAGGACAAGATACAAACATATTTTCTGAATAAAATATGTTTAAATTAAATTAATGGTCAACAAAACATGACACAAAAAAACTAATACAAACACATCTAAGATCATTGACAGTAATTTTCTTCTGGAGAACTGCTTGTGCCATTGTTGTAAATCATACCAAGTTTGTATGTGTTTTTTGTGTTCTATTTTTAGACGAGAGCCTCCACCAGGACGAGTTGTGGCCCTTATTGTAGAAGAATATATCACATTTTTAGGAAGTCGACCTGGATTTATTATAGATTCAGGATCAGATGTAAGTTATAGTAGTAATTAACAAAAATTGGTGCTACAACTTTTCCTTTCTTATACTTAAATAATAATAGTCGAGATGCATTTGTTTTTGTAAAGCTTCCAATTAATGAAAGAAACTTGCAGGTTAAATACACAAACTTAATATTGAGTGTCTGAAGTCACATTTATGTCGTTAAATAATTGAATGCTTTGGTTTTCCAATCAGGGGGTTAGGTTTATGGTGTTTAATGCCACTTTCAACAATATTTCAGTTATGTTGTGGCAATCAGTTTTATTGGTGGAGGAAACCGGAGTACCCAGAAAAATCACCGACCTGTCGCAAGTCACTGATAAACTTTTATCACATAATGTTGTAACGAGTACCCCTCGCCATGAACAGGATTCGAACTCACAACTTTAGTGGTGATAGGCACTGATTGCACAGGATAACAAAGGAAGTCGTTATATGGAGGGGGTTGCTAAGAAAAGTTTGACTGTAGTTGTAAATCCAACTACCATGCGATCAAGACCACAACAACTGTATTTATTGACTAGATATAAGTTATTGAAATGGATATCTATGAAACAAGAAAGATCTGGATGGAATAATGCAGCATTAAGGAATAAGAGCATTGACTGATTGTTTTGGAATTGGGATAATATGTTTGAGTGGAGCGACATGTGTACCATATTTGCAGCATCAAGGACAAACTTTATCACATAATGTTGTATCGTGTATCGTGTATCGCCATGAGCGGGATTTGCTTTAGTGGTGATTGGCACTGATTGCCTCTATTTTTATGTCAAATAAATAATGAATGGATTCCACAATTAATATCAATACATATATGACTAAAATTGTTCAAAAACAAATGTTTATTTTATTTAAGGCACATAATGACGAAGTCATAGCATTTATTGATAAAGTGGCCAAACTTCTACAGAGAAGACATCCAGAAGTATCAAAATTAATTACAGATAAATTTGTTCCTGTTAAAGGTAAGTCCTGAGATATTTTTAACAAGAAAAGTTTGAAGAAACTAAAGTGGTACTATCAGGCCTGGGTGGCTCAATGAGTTAGGTAGTTGTAGGGCTTGGGTGGCTGAATGAGTTATGTAGTTGTAGGGCCTGGGTGGCTCAATGAGTTATGTAGTTGTAGGGCCTGGGTGGCTCAATGAGTTAGGTAGTTGTAGGGCCTGGGTGGCTCAATGAGTTAGGTAGTTGGATTACCTTACAACTCGTACAAGCCTATCACCAATACGGGGTGGGTTCGTGCCCATCTTTGTTAATTACAAAAAATGGTGCACTCGACTCACATCCGCAAGTGATAAAGTTTAGCAGTTGCTTGCCCATGGTTGGTGCTTCTCCCCTGGTACTCCGGCTTCTTCCACCACTAAAACTGATCACCATGATATAGCTGAAATATTGCTGAAAGTGGCATTAAACACAATAAATCAATCAATCAATCAATCAACGTGGTACTCAAAAACCATAATATTATGAAGAAGGATGAACAATGCACTGGCCAAGGGAAAAAGAACAAAGGGCAGTGATTGATAAAATACAACACAGAAAAGATTGAGCAACACAACCACACTAAAAAATGAGGATGAACTCTGGCACACCGGAAGGGTAGCAGTTTCTTCTACGTAATAACCGATGCCACTAATACAAAACATGATAAAGAAATGATATTGGGATAAGCTACTGTATGTGTATTAATGTTTTGAAGATGATAATTTCTTTGGAAATTACTACTGTTATTTTGGCCTTTCTCTGGTATTCCATTTTATATTATAAATATGAAAAAAATGCAAATACAATAACAGCAGTTTTGAAGGTAGAGACAGACATTATCACTAGTATACTGTATAGCAGTGAATTTTCAATATCAAAAGTCAGTTTGTTGATAATGATGATGTTACTCTTTGAATTGAAAGGAAGAATATTCAATTTATCGATAATACTAAATATTACATTTAGTGTGATTTACTTGATAAAACATTTAATTTGTATATTTTTTTTTACTACTGTCCTCTTAACAGAACACTGTATGTATCAGAAATCAATTCATAATTATTGAGGGATCCTCCAGTTGTTTGTTATAAAGTTTATTGTTGATCTTGTTTCTGTTCTTTTCCAGAAAAGATAGTAGCAACAGAGACAGGAAGTTATGCTTTACTGACAGAAGGTTTAATGACCTTGATACGACCTATGTTAAGAAACATGTTTGTCAGTAAGTTCTTAATGTAATATAAATAACAGGAGACGTCCTGGTCCTGATTGTATGGTAGTTGGATTTACAACTACCTATGCAATGGGTGCCTATCACCATTAAAATTGTGAGCTTGAATCCTTCTCATGTTGAGGTGTACTCGATACAACATTATGTGATAAAGTTTGTCAGTGACTTGCATCAGGTGGGTGGTTTTCTCCGGGTACTGTGGTTTCCTCTACCAATAACACTGACTGTCACGATATAGCTAAAATATTGTTGAAAGTGGCGCTAAGCACCATAACTCTAACCTCTTAACTCCTAATTTATTGGATGACCTAAGAGGGAATGGTAAAAAATAATTATACCCCCACTCGTAGAGAGGGGGCTATATTGCAATCACCTTGTTATACCCCCACTCGTAGAGAGGGGGCTATATTGCAATCACCTTGTCCGTCCATCCGTCCGTTCACACTTTCGTAACAGATATCTCAGCTTCTACTGGAAGAAATGATTTTATATTTGATATATGGCTTTGGCATGGTGACTTGTACCGTGTCTCCCCTTTCCAGGTTTACCGCACATCTACTTCCTGTTTACCATGCGACTTTACAAATGAATGAGAGGGGGTATTCTTAGCACGACGTAGCGTGCAACATCTTGTTTTCTTCAAAATATTGTGTAACTGATTTTCATAATTGGTTTTATTGTACTCCTGTGAAAATGTTTTATGACCATCTGCTTTCATGCTACAGTAGAGTGGTCACCAGGACAAAAATAAATCAGAGAAATCTCTGTTCCCAAACTCATGTAAACCAGAGGAAATCACAGCTCTTTGAATTAACTTGGATGTTAGCTTGGAACAGATTGGCACTGTAGGTTTGGAAATGAACTTGTAGTTTTATAATTGTTAAAAAAAGAATGGTCATTTGGGAAAAGACAAATATTTTCTCCAGATAAAATTTATCAACCTTTATTATCTCCCTTTTCATTACTCTTCAGTATGCATACATGTGATAGCTCCCGGATTCTGCGGGAGTCTCCGAGATTCGACCCTTCAAAATGCAAGTCCCGGAATTGGTAGAAAATCTACCGGATTCATAATCTTTGTCAAAAAGTTGAAATTACGTCCAATCTATCGACTTCCGGTATCGATTTTACCTAGGTACTTTCCCTGTGTTTATAATTAGCAACACATCAGCTGATTACACCTGTCAATCTACCTGTTAATCTATGACGCTTGGGTGATTTTGTATTGATTTTCGCCAATTAAATCTTAAAAACTAATCACTTTGTTTAATAGTAAAGTTTTTGACAGGGGTTCAGCATTTTTGAAATGGTGTCTTGTAAAAGACACTCGTCGTGTCCCGATGGACCAGATAACCCTAAGAAAATTAAATACGCTTACAAATTTCAAGAAAAGTGGAAAATAGAATTTGACTGCATCACCAATAGTGATAAAGGGGAATCGTATGTGTACTGCACAGTATGCAATTCGCATTTTGGTATCACATACGGAGGTAAAAACGATGTACAAAGACATGTTACCTCAACGAGTCATAAGCAGAATTCCGTTTGCGTCGATAAGTACAAGAAATTGACAGACATTTTCTTGAAAAAGACAACTACTCTAGATGAGAACGTTCGCAAAGCTGAAGTGTTATTTACATATTTGATTGCAGAACATAATGTGCCGTTTTTGATAGCTGATCATTTCTCTCAACTCTGTAAAATAATGTTTCCAGATTCTGAAATCTGTATTGTATTTGTAGAACTAAAAAGATGTTTTTCATGCATATAAGTATGAATATGTACATAAATTAAACTATAGAAGAGTAAAAGTTGTTGATAAATATGTCGATAAAAAAATCTCCCTGATCAGACCCTCAATCTCCAGGTTTTTGAAGGCAAATCTCCTGCAAAGACCTGCTGACATTATCACATGTATGAGTATATGACAGCCCATGTATAACTAAAAATTCACTGTAATTTGATGTAAGTTCATTTTGAATCATAGTGTAACTAATCTTGCATTCCAAATTTCAAAAATAAATCATAAGTAACCAAACAACTCAGTAATGATTGAATATGTGTAAGCGGATGAGTGAATTGTAATCGATGTTTGATTACAAGTGATTTTTTTTTTATATTCGGAATGCAGGAGTACTTGTACTGTTTATTACATAGATTTTACACATTTGTTTGCAGTAATGAAATGTTTAAAAAGGAACTTGTTTTTCATTGTCAGTTGCTCAGTGATATTTTTGATTGTGACGCCTTCGATACTGTGACGTTACAGTGAAATAAATGTTTTTATTTCACTGGGTGAAATACAGGTCTTTATTTTTCTAGGAAATCTCATTATTTCACATGTACATCTATGTAATAATTGTTGTTTATTTCAGCATATTTAAAGATGGACACCTTATTATATATATGGGACCAATACATGATAGGTGTAGACACACCAGGATTTAATAATGAATGGTTAGCAATAGCTACAGTCACTTTGTTAGGATTGGTGAAAGAAAAACTGAAAGACAGCACTTCAGTGAGTATGAGGACTAATAAATATAGTTTGTTTAAACATTATTTATTGTCTAATAAATCACAATCATGATTGTACACAAGTTACAAAACATAGTATTGTCGTTTCCTCAAATATATCTGGGTTTCTGCTAAAAATAGGGTAGGTAGGTAGGCAAAATCTTGTTTTAATTTTTGACTAAGTTATACAGGCGAAGGGTCTTTCTTTAACAGGGCTTGTCCAAAATAGCAATAAAAACATTAGGGAAGGCACTAAAAATTATTGTTGGCAGGATTAGCAGAAATGCAGGTAACTTTGTTTTTGGCCTTATAAGGTATTAATTCCTTGAGTATATTCAAATCTAATTGGTTCCTCCTATAGGCTATTAATAGAAAAGTAGAAATATCTATTTCAAGTGTGGGAAATTGTCTTTTCTTGAGTGGAGCTTAATGTAACACAGGTGTATAAGATATTGAATTTCACACATGAGTCAAAGATATTCAAATCTCTTATTTTGGCTGAATGACAGAGCTTGTTTCATTGGTAAATAATGAAAAAGTAAATATAATGTCACAAAAAATATGTGGAATATTAATGTCATTTCCTACATAGTTTTAACTTTGACTTATTCGTAATGCCAACGTTATGGCTTCATATGTAACTGTCTTCATTGGGCTGTCTTATATAGAAATGATCCATGTATGAAAGAATGCAGTTTTATTTTTAGCTACAAAAATGTTATTTGATAACTGATTTTTGCAATATTTGACCTGAAATTCTAATTCAACACATCTCATATCTTAAGTGAACATTTTCATAGTTCAATTGAATTAAATTCGTAGGACAAAGTATTTTAATTGTAGTAAAGCAGAGGATAATTTATAGTGTTCATTTATAGTCTGATCCTATGGTACTACAGATTCTATAACACAATTTATTCACATGCTATTTCAACCATTTTAAAAAAATTTTAATTTAAGGATCTCGATATATATTCTTTCTTTTTGTATGTGATTCACGAATATTAAAATAAAGATCACAATTAGTATTAAATTTTTGTTAATTATTTTTTGTGTTTGGATTTGTAGCCAGCTACAATGGAAAAAATCCTGAAAGCAGAAAGTTGTAAATTAACAGTACCACAGTTCCAGTATGAAGTAAGTTTACAAGGTTTTTGTTTTTTTTATACGCCCGTCTCGAGATGGGCCGTATTATGCATACCTGTTTACCACTACGATTTCAGCGTAGTTTCTACCACTTTTGACCCCTAAATTATGCTCTACGCACTCATGAGTTATTTCTATGCCAACAAGTTGCAAAACTGGAGAAAAAAAAATAGCCAGAAAGTACTCTTGTTTCTTATGGTAGATATCCTAACGCAACACTGAATCTTTGTCGTTTGAGCGGTTTAAAATTATTGTATATCCATGCTCCTTACAAACACTTTGATGATCTAGTAACATGTGTCTGAAAATTAATGGCGGAATGCCAAACGCAAACAGGGCACTGAGCTTGAAGAAGTCACTGCCATTGCTAAGAGAAAGATGTAAACATGAATATACAGAAATTTAGAATTGTCTCAAACCCTCAACAAAGAGGGATACATTTTTACCGTGTTCTACTTGTGGCAGACTGACTTTTCGTGTCTGGTTAACGAAGTGATAACCGCCATATTTGAAATTTGTCGATGAAGTTGAGAGTAAAGGGAAAAAATCTGATTTATCGTAAATTGAGGTTTGCAAGTATATAGAGATTGTATAATCTTATTTAGCAATGAATTATCTTTACATTTAATAATATGTACGATTATTGATCTATTAAGCTGTTTTCAGATATTTTATGTGATAGCCCTACTACTGATAAATTTCAAATAGTCATCTCTAAAAACCCAATATTGGTTATTTGGAATTTTTTTGGATTGTAGTGTACAATTAATATTTTAATTTTATGAGAACTGTACATATATTTATATTATTTCTAAAGTCATTACACTAAACATAAATTTGTTCAGAATAATGATTATAAAAGGAATTAATAGATGTGGTGTTTACATCTACAAGCAAGGGAGATAATCGAACGGGGCAATCATTTCAATGTGTATCGAGTACATGTTAAACTACCCTATCTAATATATAAACTGGATTTGACTGTAACATTTAAATTATTGATGCATTAACATAATTTTATGTTAAAACGGGTTGCATAAACATGTTGCACTGTTGACAAATTTTCAGTAAGTACCATATGCTTTTAGGCTAGCCAATAAATCCTTACACTTAAGGCCGGTACACACGATAAGATTTGTATCATAAGACTTGTATTATAAGATTTTTGTATTATAAGACTCTCTTGTACACACACTAAGATCAATCTTGTCAGATTATAAACAAGTGATCAAAAACCTCGTGTTTTTCCTGCCAAATGGTGTCAACAATGGAAGATGAAGTAATTGCAACTGTGTGCATTATTTTATTATGAAATCATTGAAAAAGAGGAAAATTAAGAGGAACTGCTGGACAAGACCTTGGATAAAACGAAGAATTGTTTTTGGAGCACATCATGCCTTACTAAAAGAGCTGAGAAGGGAAGATCCAAATAGCTATAAAAATGTATTTTGCATCATCTTTTTATATTCATCAATCTTCTTCTTCCAATGCAACAACAAGCTCAATCTAATTAAAATTTGAGCTTTAATTGCTCCCGGTTCTGTTATGTAGAAATATAATAGAATTTTTGACAACGGGGTCGTTTCCGCACGATAACTGTAGTTCTGTATATTGGATCTTTACCAAACTTGGTCACATGATTCCCCTGTGGAATGGGAAGAACCCTATTTATTCTAGGGTCATTAGGTCAAAGGTCAAGGTCACCATTACTATAAATGTAATTTTTGACAACAGGATTGTTTCCGCACATAACTTTAGTTCTGTATATTGGATCTTTACCAAACTTGGACACATGATTCTCTTTTGGATGGGGAAGAACCCTATTTATTTTGGGATCATTAGGTCAAAGGTCAAGGTCACCATTACTATAAATAGAATTTTTGACAACAGGGTCATTTCCGCATGATAACTTTAGTTCTGTATATTGGATCTTGACCAAACTTGGCCACATGATTCCCCTGTGGAAGGGGGAAAACCCTATTTTTGTAGACGTATTTTGTGATGCACACATTTCTTGTTTTCCAGTTATTTAGTTTTTTAAGCAATTTTGCTTGTACAGAAATAATCAAGTTCAAATATTCAAGAACTTTTATAATGCTAGTTCACTGAAACAACAGTCCACTGGTAGACATATCACTCCACTCGGACACAATATCCTGATTCTGAACCAATCATTCTTGGCTCTTTCTCCTTAATGCTTAGCGGAGAAGCAGCAATTACCAATTTTATAGTCTTTGATTTGACCTGAGTGGGGTTCACACCCATGATCTACTGCTCTAATGTCATGGTTACTAACCATTATAATACCGATGTGATTTGTTAGATTGAAGTGTAGTAGAACAAATTAAATACTTTGAGAAAATACTTAATTCACAAGACAGAATATTGATATGAGTGAACTTCAGATTAAAATATGTAAACAAAAGAAAAAAACACTTGTATTATATACAATATCTTCATACTTAATAATTAATACAAATTAGAGGGAGATAACACCAGAATACAACCATTTACAAGAGATATTGAAACAAGGGTTAGGGTTAGGGTTATGGTGTTTAATGCCACTTTCAACAATATTTCAGTTATGTCGTGGCAATCAGTATTATTGGTGGAGGAAACGGGAGTGCCCGGAGTAAACCACTGACCTGTCTCAAGTCACTGACAAACTGGGGAACAGGACAAAATCCCCCCGGACAAATGCCCCCCTAGGGCAAAAGCCCCCCTGACAAAAAGCCCCCCATAATGAAATAATCATAGAATCTTATTACATTTTTTTATATTGATGTTGATATATAAGATATCTTAAACATCAAAACTCACTCCTATTAAAAAAGGAGGAGTGGGGGAATTAATACAAAAAACTAAAATATTTTAAAAACATAATTTTTCATTGTTATAGTCATTTCTAAAATGTAAATAAAAATAATCTTTTTGTTTAAATTGAAATTAATCAGGTGAAGTTAATCAGGGATTGTTTTTATTGATAAACAATTGTTTTTACATTTATTAAAAGTAATGAGTGAGTTATTTTCTCATCCTGTTTGATATATACTATAACGATTTTTTTTTAAGATAAAGCAATTTTATTATTTTATTTTTACTTTCTTTGATGAGGGTTATTATAATTCTTAAACAAATATTTCTATTGTTTATGATATCTTCAAGTTCCAATAATAACTTCTTATGAAAAATGGTATTCAAAAATAATATTAACCCATAAATAGCAGTACTATAAGCCTAAAATGGGTTCAAAGATACCAATATATAAATAACTTGTACAATTCATTATTGGGGGGCTTTTTGTCGGGGTGCTTTGTCCAGGAGCTTATGTCCGGGGGAGGGGGGCTTTTGTCCTAGACCCAAACTATGACATAATGTTGTATCGAGTAGAACGTGCCATGACCGGGATTCAAACTAACAACTTTGGTGGTGATAGGCACTGATTGCACAGGTAGTTATAAACCAAACTACCATGCGATCACGACCTGAAGGGGTATTGAAATAAATTGGCAATTAAAGTGCTGAAGTAAGCTAAGTATGAGAAAAAAATGTAAAAACTACATCGAAATGACACAAAACTACAATATAAATGATTTATTCTCTTATCTGTAGTGACAATGCATTATGTAATTGACCAATCAATGATTAGCATTTTTGATTTGAAAAAAATGTTTGGTGGTGAAACCAAGTATAACACTTGGGATTCTACATATACTGTAATGTTAAATAATTATTTGATATCTATCAACGGGAAGTTAAATATGGTATTAATAATTGAAATTATCTCTGATCCTTGTATTTATTAAATTAGATCTTTATTTTGAATTTTGGCAAATATCTGGCATGTTTATTTTATTTTATAAAAATAAAATTCTAAATTTCCATTGAAAAAGAGGTAAAATTCTGAGGATATCTACTGGCTTCAATTCTCTAATGTCAGGATGTCCAGATAAGGGAATTGGAACTCGTTTAAGTTCATACATAAATATTGACAATGACATTATGTACATAAAAAAGTTGTTGTCATATGATATAGTTTGAATTATTTAATTTCAGATAAAACTGCATTATTATAAAGAGCTGTTTTCATTCCTAACAAAAGATCAGAAAGCTGCAATGCCAATTCTGGACCCTACTCAAGGTAAACTACAGGAATATTTTATACATTAATTTTTGTTAGTTATAACACATAGATTCAAAGGCAAGGGAAAGATACTAGTGTGGTAGATCGTGGGGCCCCTGTTATTGTTGGATCAAACCAAGGGAAAGATACTAGTGTGGTAGATTGTGGGGCCCCTGTTAGTGTTGGATCAAACCAAAGACTATATTATTTGCTTCTCCACTAAGTAGCACAGACTGGTCGGCTCAGAACAAGATAAAGTGTTTGTGTGGAGAGACATTTCTACGTGCGAACTGTTGTTTCAGTGAGATAGCACTATAAAAATCCAGCTAAGCATATTGGTCTAATGTAAAGTGGACATCATAATCTCATCAAATGTAACTTGTTTTCACCATGATATAGTTGAAAAGTTGCTTGTTTTTGTATTAAACAACAATCACTAACTATGAATTTTTATAATATGTTAATACTGACAGTTTCAAACCTTGGTTTTGAAAAACATATTCCATGCATTGAATGACAAGTCTTGGTTACAATAATAATGCTTGAACACATAAATGAAAAATTGATAATTGCCAGTGACCAGAAAAGAATATAATGAAAATTACATCAGGAACAAAACTTACTGCAGTTGATAGCTGGGCTCCCTAAGATAACAATTGTAGAAGCCCAGCAAAAAAAATCTAGGGCCCACCAACTGACGGGGATACTGTCTGAACATTTTAATGGACCATGGCCAAATTTTGGTTGTCTTGGGTTACTGGGCATTTGTTAAGTTTATCACTGTACATTGCATTGACTTATTGTAGATTGAATAACAAAAATTTAAATGCTATAGTGAACATGTTATGAAAACCTCCACCTTAATTCACAATACTGCAGCTTTTCTTTACCAAGGAAACCACTGTCCATTGACTAGGCAGATCTGATTTTAACTATTTTTAGTCATAATTATGTAAGAAGTTGGGGGTAAATTATGAACTACATTGTATAAAGTAAACATGATTTGATTGTAGCTCAACACCCACCTTGGAGACATTGGTATAATGACGTCATTCCACCCCATACCAAGCCACAAGATAGGAGGAAGGCACGAGAGGAAAGGGACGCAGAGAGAGAAAGGTTTGAAAATTATATAATATAATAATAATAATAATAAGTACTTTATTTTAAGAGGGTAGCACAATTAACGTAGCTAATTTTCTATGAGGCTTGAAGAATGAAAACAAATACAATAATAGAAATGTCAATAGATTATACATGGTACCCTGCATTCAAACTACACACACAGACACACAACTTGTTTTATCTGCTATACTAAAGTATATTGAATCATGTTCTTGTTGTAATGACAAATATTCAGAGAATTTCTGTTTGAAGATTGAAGGTAATGCATTCCATAGAATAGTACCTGAATAATGCAATGCTCTTTTCATAAAATTTGAATTTGGTCTAGGTACAAATAAATTGCTAGTATTGACAGATCTTAAATAATCACCAGCTGATTTCATGCAAGAAGAATACATTAGACCACCTCTTATAATGCCACTCCCACCAAAGGCCAACCTTCTTATCAAACCAAATTTAAGATTTACTGAGATAGTAAAGTACATGTACTACTAAATTCATGCCATCAAGAGATAGAGATGCCAGGACAATTTCCATCAATGTTAAAACTTATATATTTCTTGTTTATCAATTAGAACTCACAAAGACAGAAATTTTAAGCCCTCATTTGTAAAAATCGGACCAGTACTGGCAGTAGTTGCAAAGTTATGACTGTTTGAAATTCCAGACTTCCCCCTTTTTTATTCCAAGATGGCCGCCAGGGAAAACACCCTTTTCAACACTTTTCCATGGTTAATATATCAACGATTGTATTCTTTTGTAGCATAATCTTCTGTTTTCTGGGAGAACAAACATATGTATACAAGAAAAACTACAGGACTTTTTGAAATTAGACAACATTTCAAATTTTGAGACCTGTTAAAATCCTCGAAAACAGCTTTTCAGTTGGTCGAAATGACCACAAAGGGCATGTTCACGTCACTTTTCCATATTACTCCAACATAAATTTGTTTAGATAAATAACTGAGGTTGTTAAACCATTTATTCTGAATAGGATTATGAACTATAACCCTTTTCAGTCTTGGAAATATAGTTTTATACAGATTTGAAAATGGGTGTTGAGGCAGTTTGGTGATTGTTGCCTTTGTGGCACCATCAAAAATATTGAAATCTTGTAAATAGAATATAGTTATACATGTATATAACTGGTTAGATCTCAAAAAGTATACAAGATAATTACATGAAACTTGAAATGTAGATAGATGATATCTTCTTGTTTTATTATATTGTTTTGTGGACACTAATAAACTTATAATGGTGGCCATTTTGAAACAAAATGGCCACCAAATGCAGACATTTTTTGCGGAAAAATCATATTTTTTGTTATTTCTCTGGTGTTCTTTGTCCAATTTTGACCATCTAGGTATCAGAATGATCAACTGAAAGCTCTCTATCAATCTCTTGTAAAGATAAATCAACTGAATATATAAAAAGAGATACCACAATAAGAACACATGGCTTTTAGTCCATTTATACTGTAATTTCTACCAGCATACATGAAATCGAGAGTGTAACAGTTAACATGCACTCCTCGAGTGTGGTCAAAGCAACAAATAGTGACATTTTTAAATAAAAACACCCAACACCAGAAACCTTTCCAAAATTATATGTTCTGTAATTCTACATTTTTAGGATTTCTCGCTCGTCTCTTGTCCGAATTTGATCATCAAGACTAATTGTCATTTTGAAATCTATATCCTCAAAATAAGTAGTTAAAAAGTCAAAACAAAACAGTTTTTCATGCCATATGCATGACATAGATCTATACCACTAATCTAGGTTAGCCATCTTAAATATCAACATTTCCCTGCCTCCTAAACATGACAAGGGTTTTCATCTGTTAGCTTGATAAAGAAGTTTTCCCTCTTTATACCTCAATATTGGCAGTAATATGTAGCTAAAAAATTGCTGAAAGTGATGATCAACTTGAACAAATACATACATGTACCACAAAACTGAGCAAGTCAAATTGTTTCACTCTCTGCCATTATATGATAAAGTTGTCAGTGACTTGCAGCAGGTCAGTGTTTTACTCCGGGTATTCCGGTTACCTCCACCAATGACAAACCACCACAATATAACTGAAATATTTTTGAAAGTGGCGTTACACCATAACACTAACCCTTTAACTTTTTCATGAAATAGGTCTGAATATTTAAAATTATACCATGTTTATACTAAAATTAGGACAAAAAATGATCCATGTGAGTTAAAAATAGTAAAATTTATAATTTATTCATAATATAGTGAGCAATTTCTTCATATTTGTCCTCAATTTGGAAATGTGCTGAATGTTCCATGTTCTTGTCATTCGATCTCAGGGATTTATTTCAAAGTCAGCAGAAAGACATAAACCTTCAACTGCCAATCCAGACCAGCTGTGGTAGTGTACCATAATCTGAATAAAGAAAAAAAAAATCACAAAGCATTGAGAACTTTAATAATGTAATTCATATTTAAACATTGAAAAAATTTCTAAATGCTATTTTTAATTCTTCATACCATAATATTTATATACTTATCAAGATTAAATACAGCAATATTGTGAAATGTAAATGTAGATGTTTTTTATGCATCTTTCCTGATTTATTTTCTTTCACTTATTCACAAAATCCATATGGAAGAGTTTTAAATACATGTATAGTTTTACGACATCTCTGTAAACTTTGGGGTTTTTTTTTAATCAGCATTTAGAAGTTGTTATAGCAACATAACATTACTAAAATCTAACAATTGGAGGTATGTTACAAGAATTAAAAAAAATTATATAAAACCATGTTTTTTTTTACTATGCAAAATCATAATTTTCTGGTCCAGCAAAATGTATGTACCGCTAATACAAATGCAAATAATTCACATCCTCAAAAATACAACAGAGACAAGCAGATTTGAGGTGAATAATTTATGACTACAAAAATTTCTCTATCAGTGGACCCACATGTGATGAGTAAAGAGTATATCATAGCCGTGGGCTATCGATGATGATCAACAACAACAGAGACCAAAATTTATTAAATTGTTGCCGTTTTAGTTTCATATTTTGTCAACACCACATTGACTACCAGTAATATGTTACGACATTTACTTGTTACATTACAAAAGCAAAATAAAATGATACAGCATCCACCCTTTGAACAATTAAGTATTAAAACCATGACATAAAATGGCAAGGATAATAAACAAAGAAGAAAGCATCCACTCTCCTCCCAATTCTTGCTCCCTTAAACCAGTTAAATCATTTCAGACACAAATGGAACATGGTGAATAAACTACTGAAAATGACCTACTTCCCTTATAATCTATTGTTGTGTCAGGACCAGGGTAGACCCCCTTCCCCCCTTCATTAGATTTTTTTTCATACCCTCCACCCCCACGCACAAAATTTTGGCAGCACTTCCCCTAGATTTTATGGATCTATTCATACTCCCTTCCCATTATATCCCAGACCGAAAGGAGATAAATAAAAATAAAGAGAGAAAGAATGGAGAGAGTGTTGGGCAGGTCCATTTATAAAAACATGAACCGGCACTCTCCCCTGCCTATCAATAGCTTTATTTTTTACTTGTTACTTATCTTGTTCAAGTTGTTGTGAAATTCAAATCATTTTCATGCACAAACAATGTGCTATTTCATTGTTCACCGCATTAACAAACTGAGAGATTGCTAGTTTTAAAAAGTAACCCCCCCCTTTTTTTATTGTTGCTTTCTCCTTCCCTTTCAAAATTATTGGATCAGATTAATTTGTACACTAGCCGTCACTATAACTCTCATCCATGAGAAGATTAAACACTAGATCTACATCTTGATTAATTCCACTCGCTGACAAGTGGTTCCAAGACGTCTCGATAACTGTTGACGTTGTTGTTGAAATGTCATCATTCATCAACTTACGTTCAGATCAGATTTTTAGTTTACTGAAAAGAAATATGTTACTCAATTAATATCTTTAGCATTTTTATGAGATTAGGCTAATAAGACACCGTAGAATTTGAATATCGCGGTCTTTTCTGCGAAATCAATACTTATCTTATAAATCGGAGTCCTCAAAGTTTTCAAACTGGCATCTGAAGGTCAGTTTCTACAGGAAACGAAAAAAGACTTTCCCAGTTGTGGTAAATGAGTTTCTGAATTTTCATTGGATACTAATTTTATTACTGTATGACGTCGGCAACATATTTCTTTTTATATCCGAAAAGGGCATCTCCACCAAAAAAAACGTGCCGCGAAGTAAAAAAAAAACGCTGTACGCTACGCAAAACTCATCGAATACATAAATACACTGGTAAGTTACTCAAATTTATATACATTTTATCAAAATTCTTACTTGATTAAATATATAATCAATTTTATTTGAAAATAAAATGCAATTCTTAAAAGAGAATAAAGGTCACAAAAGAAGCAATTTTAAGGACCAGTGATCTACCGGAAAACAAAATGGCGGCAATTACAACGTTAAACCGGCATCTCTACAAGAGAGGCCAAAATATTTTTGAAAGTGGCATATAATACCATAACCCCCCCTATTATATTGTTTTGTTTTTTTTATACAAAAAATGTGTTGTTAGATCAGTGATTTCAGTGCTATGCCTAAAAATGTGTTGTTAGATCAATGCTTTCAGTACTATGCCTAAAAATGTGTTGTTAGATCAGTGCTTTCAGTACTATGCCTAAAAATGTGTTGTTAGATCAGTGCTTTCAGTGCTATGCCTAAAAATGTGTTGTTAGATCAGT
>MJUT01058120.1:363593-376128 GCA_002080005.1 Gigantidas platifrons
AGTGTAATGGTTAGCAGGGTCACCTCAAGTGCAGTAGATTGTGGGTTCATCTGTAGTGTAATGGTTAGCAGGGTCACCTCGAGTGTAGTAGATTGTGGGTTCATCTGTAGTGTAATGGTTAGCATGGTCACCTTAAGTGCAGTAGATTGTGGGTTCATCTCTAGTGTAATGGTTAGCAGGGTCACCTCAAGTGCAGTAGATTGTGGGTTCATCTCTAGTATAATGGTTAGCAGGGTCACCGCAAGTGCAGTAGATTGTGGGTTCATCTGTAGTGTAACGGTTAGCAGGGTCACCTCTAGTGCAGTAGATTGTGGGTTCATCTCTAGTGTAATGGTTAGCAGGGTCACCTCAAGTGCAGTAGATTGTGGGTTCATCTGTAGTGTAATGGTTAGCAGGGTCACCTCAAGTGCAGTAGATTGTGGGTTCATCTGTAGTGTAATGGTTAGCAGGGTCACCTCAAGTGCAGTAGATTGTGGGTTCATCTCTAGTGTAATGGTTAGCAGGGTCACCTCAAGTGCAGTATATTGTAGGTTCATCTGTAGTGTAACGGTTAGCAGGGTCACCTCAAGTGCAGTAGATTGTGGGTTCATCTCTAGTGTAATGGTTAGCAGGGTCACCTCAAGTGCAGTAGATTGTGGGTTCATCTCTAGTATAATGGTTAGCAGGGTCACCTCAAGTGCAGTAGATTGTGGGTTCAAGCCCCGATCGAATCAAAACAAAGACTAAAAAATCGTGTTTGTTGCTTCTCCATTAAGCATGCAGCATTAAGGAGAAAGAGCGAAGGCTGGTTGGTTAGAAATCAAGATAATGTGTCTGAGTGGACCGACATGTCTATCTGCAGACCGTTGTTTCAGTGAGCTAGCACTATAAAAATCCAACTAACCGTGTTGGTCTAGTACAAAGCGGACGTCATCATCTCATTAAAAATAAACTTGTTCTCGTCATGATATAGCTGAAAAGATTGCTGAGTTGGCGATTAGCAATAATAAGTAACTCACTCAAGAATGAGGTTACACCGTTCAGTTCCTTATATCTGAAAGATTTCCTCTCACAATAAGTCTGGTAGTCACATATACAGCAATACAGGTATTTTGTGATCCTCCAAGAGAACAGTGAAATGTGGTCACATCAGACAGGTAGTGGCTTAATAAAGGTTTATTTAATATAAAATGCAATTCGAAAGGAAATAACAATTAAGGTGACATAAAACAAGTTATTACTTAAAAGAGGTAATAAAAAAGGACCGCCACGATATAACTGAAATATTGTTGAAAGTGGTGTTAAACACCATAAACTAAAACTTAAAACAGGTGGTCACTAAAGCAGGTTTGACTGTAAATGTGAGATTGCTGAAAGTGACCATGAAAATCAATATTTACAAAGGTTAACACTTTATGTGGAATCTCTCTTTTTAAATGGGCACTTCACTTTCGTCCCACTTTAGTTATGAACACGTGCATCATTCTCTGGGTTAGGGTTAGGGTGTTTCACGCCACCTTTAACAATATTTCAGTTATATCGTGGTGGTCAGTCTTATTGGTGGAGAAAACCACCGACCTACCACAAGTCCCTGGCAAACTATATCACATAATGGTACATCGAGTACACCTCGCCATGAGCTGAATTCGAACTCTCAACTTTAATTGTGATAGGCACTGTTTTATGTAGGTAGTTTGTAAATCAAACTACCATACGATCACGGCCATGACGTCCCCTCCCCCTCTGTGTTGGCCTTCAAAGTGAAACGATGTTCAAAATGCAGGATATATATAGATTCTCCTTCAGTTGCCCGTGGGTTACGATATTTCTCCACTCAAGAGAGTTAAATTAACAATTTTAACAGAAGCCATTCTAGAGAGGAGGAAAAAAACAGCCACGTTGAGGTATAAGTTACAATTTTATTACTATTGTTTTGTTAAAATATGTATGCAAAAGCGAGGAAAAAATAATAAAAATCATGACTGATTCATTTAAAAATTGATCCATTATTACTTATTAATAGAGACAATCGATTATCTGTATAATGCCTGTCAGAGGAATGTGATCACACAGGTTAATGATTACACAATAGTATTTTCCAATAAAGCAGATACTTTTATTTTGACTACCCATTTTTTCATAAACTGTCAAACTAGTTTTTAAACCGAATACTCACCTCAGTAAAAAATATGAGTTGTAAAAATAAAAAAAAGATAAAATAAGCTAGCTATTATCAACAGACAGGGTCGAATGATCATATAGGCTAGACTATATGTTGCATCCTAGACCCTTCAAGGTTGGGATCCCCAAGCATAAGGGGCCCTGCTAAAAGATTTTCATATGCAATAAGTTTACTTAAAACTATGTAAATGTCCTAAAATATATCACGATCGAGTAAAAATATTCAAGACAGGTGCAGGGGAGGTAGAGGATGGCTCCGTCTGAGGGGGCATAATTTCATTAGCACAGGGACTCCAAAAGGTCATAATCAGGCCCTGTCCACAGAGTATCCACCTCATTAGAAATATGAAGTGTTACCCGAAAATCCTCCGTGTATCTGTACAAACGGTATTATACTATATATAGGTTAAGTGAGAAAGGCAGATCTAGACGATACATGATAATTGTTAATCGAAGTAGAAAGACAAACACGTGCCACCTTATAAAAAATACAACTTTAAACAAAAATCTTCGCAAATAATTACAGAAAACTAAAAATAATGAACACGGACACAATTACAACTCGGGAGAGCAGGGTTAAACTTATGTTATTCACCCAAAACTCCGCTCTTAATGAAATGATGCGGTCATGCAAGTGCTTTGCACGTGCGACTGAAATGCCTACCATTACAGTGTACTCGATACAACATAATATGATAAAGTTTGTCATCGACTTGCAACAGGTCTGTGGTTTTCTCTCGGTACACCGGTTTCCTCCCCCAATACAAATGACCGCCATGCATGATATAACTGAACAATTGTTGAAAGTGGCGTTAAACACTATCAAACAACAACAATGCTATCGTAAAGAACGTCAATGAGATAAAAGGAAGATCATAGGTAACAGTAGATATTGTGTAGTATTCAACCAGTTCATTAGGGAGTCCGTAAAGCTTCCAACGTGAAGAATTTAATTTAACCATCATGAACTCATATATATAAACATTTTGCTCGTCAGCAGCAATCCTATATCCAGATATTCCAGATTTTATTAACATGGACTGGAAATCGTAATACCCAGAGTATCCTAATCAGCAGACATATATGTAGTAAGAAAAGTTTCCAAAGGGGTAACCAGTCTAAGCTGACATCGGAGGACAGACAATGTAATGGTCAAAGGAAAAAGATGATGATTTGATTTGATTTGATTTTTGGTGTTTAACGCCACTTTCAACAATATTTCAAAGGAAAAAGAACACAATTAAAGTCAAAACTATGATCTATAAAACACAACACAGAAAACTAAAGATTGAGCAATACGAACCCAACACAAAACGGTGGTGATCTCCAATGTTCCGGAATGGTCTAAGTAGTTCCTGCTCCTCTACTGGCACCCATTGTGTATAATATACTCTGTTCATTGTTATCAAGGTAACGAATAGAAATATTAGTGTAATCCTGTGTAATTCAAAGAATAACCATAGAAGATAGTGGATGACACACCTGTGGCTAAGCCTTCAGGGGCACCAGAGTTCACTCTCAGTTTTTAGTGGGGTTCGTGTGTTGCTCGATCTTCTGTATAATGTTTTTTTTTTATATTATCGTCTTTCTTCTTTTGACCATTGTATTGTCTGTCCTACCTTGAATTACGGCGTTTGATTACCCCTTTGGTATCTTCAAACTTTTCTAGACCATGAATATGACAAAACTTTGAAGGAAACACAACTTAAACACCTGTTTATGGTAGATATACATGTAAATCATAGCTATTACATGCAAAAAAAAAGGAAAACAATTATCATAAAACAACTCGAAATTCTTCAATGAATTTGCACACTGAACACATCAAACAAACGATATTTATATCGAATTTTAATTTGAAATTGTGAAATATTTTATTTTGATTGTAAACCACACCTCTCCATTCTAAACGTCTGCTACTATAACTGATTATTCAATTACAATTGAAATAATCACAGGTATTCTCAATATAAAGTGCATAAATTTGATTTAAATTCAAATTCAAATTGTAAAATGATTGTCGTCAAATTGATATTTTATGAGGAAATAATGATAATGGTATCGTGATAGCATAATAATAGAATGATATTAATAGTCTTTAAAATGTTTGATGATTAATGTTTGAATAATTCAGTGATCATGATTCTTAAAAAAAATATACGAGGGGCGGAAGGACCTTTTTCGTGACGTCGGGTTTGAGTCGTTTATTTCTAGGGAATTCTTAATTTTGTCCCCTTTAATTTCGGGATTTCGAAATTAAACTATTTCGGGATTCGGGATGTGATTTCGTAATTTTGGGGATTCGGGAAATAGCATCTTATTTTTACGGGAATTTGGAATGTGAATCCCACCTACACCCTTCAAATGGTCACAACTGTGTGTATGTACTGTATTAACCCACATATCAATAGTCTGTCAATACAGTGCAGAAATTGAATTTTTATATCAATTCTATAAAATCTCCTAAGTAACAAAAACCAAGTAGTACAATGAAATATTTTAGATAAAAATAATAAAGGTATTTTATGAGTCTTTGATGTTTCAATGTTAACATTGTTCTGTTGTTTGTATCGTTGTAAATTGTTATTGCATGAAGACGCTATTGTTAAAACAAAATTAACTTCACGCACAATAACTCTAACTTGTTGAAATAGAATTTTGAATTGTGAGGGAAATATTGTGATTTAGAACGCATGCAAATAGTATATTGTTTTTGCTAGAGAATACCCTAGGGGCAATACAAATGGACAATCCAGAAAAAATGGCAATATTGGGTGCACAAGACACAAGACGAAGACAAAACAAAAACACACAACAATATGTGTTGGACACCACTATCCGCAAGCAAACACAAATAATGTAAATTATGAGCCATCCTACAAACAACTGGAGGTAAAGACAAAACGAACATAGTATTTATGTGGAAATCGGAGCGGACATCACAACACGGAACCCAGAAAGTAAAGACACATAATTAGGACAACACAAAAAACTAAAAAGATGAGGAACACGAATGTATGTATCTTGTATGTAGGCGATTTGAAAAGCTCATTAGAGCTTGTGTTGTACTATGTTTAATTAATATCGACTTTACATAAAACTTTATTTATTTATTATTTATTTATGAACCCCACCAAAAAAAAAGCCGGGATGATCGCGAAGGATTTATAAGCAGTTCCTGCTTCTTATAAGACACCGCCGTGTTACTCTTATATATAGAGTCAAGTCCGGTAAAACCAATGAAATACATATTCTGACTTTTGTGTCGATATCTCGGCTGTTGTCATGGTGGACTATTAGTCATTGTTTCGACACCCACGTGGTTTATAAGAAATATATTTGTTATTGAAATTTACAGTTCCTACATAATTGTAATTATACTAAAGATTAAGCATAGGTTACGTGATCTGATTTTTGATATCGTGTTTAAATCTTTCTATTTCCAAAATATTCAAATTATATGACTTTCCAATCGTTGAGCATCTACAGCTGCTGAAGGTTATTCCAGAAACACGTCTACTCAGTAAATTATATATTTATAATTTAGTTGTAATGCAAGTGATGTTTAACACTAATATTAAAACATGATCAATATGTTTGTGGAAACCTCAGTTCAATGATTGACCTCGATTTTCAATACAAAGAAAAAACCTTTTTAGTACCGTTTTATCATCAGTCAATACAACCATGATATACAATGTCTGAATATTATTTTCCTCAAACAATTTACAATTGACAATCAATAAAAACGTACATATTAAATTTAGTGGAATAACCTTCACCAGGTATACTGAAACGTCAAACTATTTGAAAGACAAATATGTAATAATTTATAGAAAAGCCTTCACCAGGTACACTCAACGTCAAAATATTTGAAAGGCAAATAGACGCGTTTCTGGAATAACAATCAGGTGCACCCAAAGGCAAAATCTTTGAAAGCAAAATAATTTAAAAATCTTGGGAGCACGAAGACCAAATGGTCTAAACAAGATAGCCAAAATTGTCTATGATCACATATGCCTTTATCAATTAAATGTGGCAAATAATGCAAGCCACTGAAACCCTGTTTTCGTTCATGTAGCTATAACAATGTTTAATGTTTGCTGGGTTTGTTAACTGGTAATCAATAATAATCATCTCAAGGGATTTAGGTTAAGGTTATGGTATTTAACGCCATTTTCAACAATATTTCTGTTATATTGTGGTGGTCAGTTTTATTGGCGGTGGAAATCGGTGTATGCGAATAAAAACATCAACCTGCTGCCAGTCACTGACAAATGTTATCACATTATGTTGTATCGAGTACACCTCGTCATGAGAGGGATTCGAACTCACAACTTTAGTGGTGATAGACACTGGTTACATAGGTAGTTATAAATCCAACTACCATACTATCATGAGCACGACGGCCCCATGTACAAACAATGTGACATGTGATAACATCTTCATATGTCTGAAGTCTAAATAATTCTCAACCAAGTTGCAAGTGGCGTTAAACACCATAATCCTAATCCCCCTGTTTGTACGTTCTTCGATAATATCTTCCGATTGGAATCGACTTATGTATCATATCATGTTGTTTATATCAAAAATGCATCGTTCATAGTGCTGATGATTCCCTTTTGTGGGACTGTCTACAGGGGCGGATCCAGGATTTCAAGTTAGGGGGGGCGCACTTAAAAAATCGCGCCGAGCGGAGGGAGGCGCGAAAATTTTTGGGGTATTTCGTGTGAAAAATCACGATTTTACGCAAAAATCATTTTTTCACATTTAGATCCGCCCCTGGTCTAAGATGAAAGTAGTGTATGGCGTTGTCATCAGCATCAAACTTGATCTAAAGTGTTTTTAATCGTTAATCTAGACTATGCAATCGGCGTAGAAACATGGTTAATCATTGTCATACCGTTTCATATCTTACATATTTTACTTATACATTTGTATTATCTTTTTGCTTATTCATCGATACAGTTTTGTACTAAGCGTACACTATCAAAAATAGCTATAATTATAAATTGTTTACGTTGTGGATTATGGGTTTAAAACACATTGCAGTTTTTCACAAGGGTACACTATATTAACCAATTGTTATAATTTTTGATCATCTTAAAATTCATCATACCCTGATGGAATATCACGAAACATAGAGAAGGACTTCTTTATTGTCAAAATATTATTCTCAAATACACATATATTAAGAATTAATCATTTTCTTTTCGGAAGGGGATTACATTTAGACCCGTTTAATTCATTGAGTAAACATTTGGTTAATTTAAGAAACAATATTAATTCTTCAAAGAAAGTGATATGTCTGGTTTATTAAAAATTTAAACAAATACCTTTCCATAAAACTGGTTCATAAAAACTTTAAACAAATACATTTCCATAAGTTCTGGTTCATAAAAAAATTAAGCAAATGCATTTCCATAAGTTCTGGTTCATAAAATTTTTATGATAAAAAAATGTCAGTACTTTTTTTTTATATTTAATGCATATTACTTTTATGCTTCTAATTAATATTTTCATTGATGTTTGTAAAGCGGCAACATTCTGATTATTCCCTTTGGTATCTTCAAACTTTTTTTTAGCGTATCAACGATAACAATGCTTATGATACCCATGTAGAATAATACACGAAATAAATCCAATGGTTACAATGTTAGTGATGTCCTAGTTTTAGGGTTATCGCGTTTTAACGCCACTATTAACAGTATTTCAGTTATATCGTGGCGGTCAGTTTTATTGGTGGGGGAAATCACCGACCTGTCGCAAGTCACTTACAAACTTTATCTATTACATACTATTGTTGAAAGTGGCGTTAAACACCATAACCTTAATTTTTAACCTTAACCTCATTTATTGTGACGTAACGTACTTTACTCGTGCTGCTGTTAGATCATTTCTTGTCACTAACCAATCTGAAGAAATATCCAATTCAATATTATTTGTTTATGACTCGCCCGGTGATATGTGAGGGTTGACATTTCACTCACACGTGGAAAGCACTTGCACGACCGCATCATTTCACTAAGAAGTGTTGTTTGGTCCCATAAAACTAGTTTAACCCCGTCACTTCTTATTGAAGTGCCTGTACCAAGCCAGATTAGTGATTAGTCATGCATAGGTGTGTTAGTGGTTCATATTTCGCCTCTTTTTCGACGATTTTTCTATTAGATGTTGGAACTGTTACGACAGCATGGCATTTTTGTTGCCATTGATTTAATTTGATTTATTGTTTTTAACGCCACTTTCAGCAATATTTCAGCTGTATCATGGCAACCAGTTTTAGGGATGGAAGAAGCCGGAGTACAAGGAGAGAACCACCGATCATGGGCAAGTATCACTTGCGGCTTCGAGTCGAGTGCACCTTTTTTGTAATTTACAAAGCCAGACGCGAACCTACGTCGTATTGGTGATAGGCTTGTATGAGTTGTTAGGTAATCCAACTACCTAACTCATTGAGCCACCTGGGCCCTGTTGCCATGTTATTATAGTTTAATTGGATATTACGATGTCATTGCATCTTCTTTTGTTACAAACTCATTTGCAATTTCAACAGGAACTGCTTACCCTTCGAGTTCATCCCCGGATTTTTGGTGGGATCCGTGTTGCTCGTCTTTTAAATGTTTTGTGTTGTCATATTGTGTGTCTGAGTTCCGTGTTGTGATGTCCGTTCCGATTTCCGCATAGGGGCGATGTTCGGTTCGTATTTACCTCCGGTTGTTTGTGGGAGGGCTCTGCCTCATGTCCTTATTTACCTTATTTGTGTTTGTTTACGTATAGTGTTTGTCCAATACATATTGTGTCGTGTTTTTGTTTTGTTTGTCTTCGTCTTGTGTGCCCTATATTGCCAATTTCTCTGGATTGTCAATATTTGATTGCTCCATTCGGTATTCTCTGACGTCTATGTATGTTAAAACAACAATTACTAAAATATAAAATACTACACTATCAAGTAAGATCAAGTTAAATTCACAGGTTGTTCCCATTATATAGATTTTTAAAATAGATTTGAAAGCCTGAATTGTTAATTTTAAAAAGTCGTCTTTATACTGTTTTTTATAGCAAATGGGTGACAATGGAAAATCAAACTATGAATTAACTATTTGTATTTTTTTCAAGACTAATATTATATTTAATGTGATGCTGAAATAGCATGAAAATGGCTTCATTGTCCGGTCTTAGAAAACCTATTTAACTAGTTCTGCACAGAGAACGATGTAAGAATGATGTAAGCTTGGTAAAGTATCACCTGTGCTAATTTCGTAGTAAATTATTATCTAAATCAATTATCTAACGGCATTTTTACCAGTTTGCTTGACTACAATTTCCTGTACATTTCCCATATATATAATTGAAGAATGATATTTTGTTTGTGAAATCAATACCCGTTACGCTATATACGATATTCTATTTAAGAAATAAATCATGGAAGCCAGAATATGTTGGGAGTTTTAACATGGATTGGCGGATATTAGTATTTTATCCCGAGCCAGAAGTGAGGGATAACATTTACTAATATCCGCCACTCCATGTTAAAACTCAAAACACATTCTGGCTTCCATGATTTATTTCGATTCTGATATGTCTAAGAGTATATCAAGCAAGCAGTGTGTTATTTTCCCATGTATATTTCTTTTTCTCAAATCAGTTTAGAAATATAAAAGTAATAGCTTTACAGAGAGTCAAATTGAATTTAACTTGCATCGTTTTCATTACAAATTGATAACATTTTCGCATTGCCTTCAAAAAGGTTGAGGCAAAAATTGTAGTCTTGACGAGGTTTAATAAAACAATTTTTAAGGTGAACATGTCATGAAAAAACTGAATATCTTTATCAATACAGCATTAAAAGTGAAGATTTCTGATGTAGTAAATAATACCTGTCAACGTTTCTCATGTCACTTTGTCGTTCTTATCTTTAATGAGGGTGGTAAAGAGGGGGTATGAGCACGGAAGAAAACTGAATTTCGCGATGATTCTTGTACGGAGTATATTTGTCTGTGTGCACGAAACACGGTGAATAACGAACTTGAAACACGAAAACACGTTAAATAAAAATGGCAAACACGTTGAACAAAATAGGTCTTACCCCTCTCTTCAATTGTATACAATTATATGTAATTGCTCGGTATCAGATGACAAATGTTGATCATTTAATAAAAGTTAAATGTAGTATTAGTGAAAGGCAATTGATCATGACAAAAATATTTTTGGTGAGAAACAGTATTAAATGTAGAATTAACCTAATAGGAGTTACTCGTGTGATACGAGAAAGGAGAAACGACTTAAAGGGGCATTATCTGCAGAATCGTAAATTTTTGTTACCCATAAAAACTATCATATATGATTGATGCCTTAATAAAACGTGTTTCTGTAACATATAAATCTTATGAAATGTACGCGCATCGGGGAAAAAAACATGCAACTGCTCGTGTTTTGAGATCGATCAAGAAATGGACACCATCTTATTAGTTATCGACATTGTTTATGGAGTTTGTCGAATCTTCATTAAATCAGTACAACAATGCACTTATTTCTTATCTTTTGTGAATCTGCTTTTAGTCGGTGTTAATTACGGACAAAGAACCATGCAAGTTGGCAGTTAATAAGCGACAAAATACAAATTATTCGTTTTTACCTGTCACTAGTAAGGTCAATTGCATACGGAAGAAGCGAGGTCAAATTATTTGCTTGCAAGCAAATAAGTAATAGATGGTAATTTTCGTTCTCAAAAGGCGGAAAGTGGATCGATAAGCTGTTTAATGTGAAATATTTACCTTTATTTCATCATTTTAAAGCTATTTACCAATTTCCAAAGCATATGATTTTTTTGGGTCAAAATCGTAGCTAATGCCCCTTTAATATATAAGACACATATCAAATATATGTTTACCATAGTTACTACATTATTACATAAACGTTAGAGAAAACTAAAAGGGACAACTGAAAATAGACAATCCAGAGAAACAGGCAACATTGGACACAAGACACAGAACGAAGACAACGAAATCAGACACAGAACACACAAAGATTAAAACGATGAGCAACACGAACCCCACAAACAAACGGGATGAACTCACGAGCTCACGAAGGGTAGATATTTCCTGTTTCTTATAAGACACCCATCGTGTGTGTTACCCATAGCCAAGTGCAGTGCACGTCTTGTCGACGAAAGTGTAAAGAAGAAATCTATGTAAAAGAGAAAATATAAATTGCCATTTAAGAAATTGATATTTTGTAACGATCAACAGGATCGTGATGACGACCGTAGAATTTTGTAGCGATGACTTCATCATAGGAATTAATATAGTGTAATGGATGTATATATCTGTTTTTTTTTTAATTTCAAAATGAAGAATGTTAATATAAATATTACAAACAAACAATGGTATTTCAAAATTGGCATAATAAAGTCATTTCCTAATTAAAAAAGGTTCATGTAATTAAAGATTAAACAAAGCAAAAAAAAATCATTGGCTTTGTAACGCTAGTCATGCCAAAGCGAAATGAAACGACAATCATACTCATAGAAAGTACACGCACACTCCAATATATGAATCAAGAGCCATTATCTTTAAACGAGCAACATATATGAACTTGATAAATACATATTATTTACAAAAAATTCCATTTAATTAGTCCTGTCTATTCTTTTAAAAAGCATCGTCCTTAACACGACCGTTGGGAACGTTGTGAGTTCGAATCCCGCTCAGGCGACCTGTCCTCAATACAACATTATGTGATAAAGTTTGTCAGTGACTTGTGACAGGTCAGTGGTTTTCTCTGGGTACTCCGTTTTCCTCCACCAATAAAACTGCCCGCCACGATATAACTGAAATATTATTGAAAGTGGAGTTAAACACCATAATCCTAAGCCAGCATGGAACAAGATAGGTACACCACGCAATGATAATATGTCAACAATAATATGTTACAGCATGTTAACTACGAACATGACAAACAATCAAGCGAAGCAGAGACGAAGCACATAAAACAGCAAGTTCCTTGTAGATTGCACTTGGATACGAGAACGAAACTATCATTATAAGCATTGTAGTTTTAATGTTTGTGTGTTAGAAGACCAAACATCTAGACTATTTATTTCTAATCATGCATGCGAGCAAACATTCATTCAACCTCTACATTTTTAAAATAATAAATTGATATAATTAATGATGCAGAAATGGATTGCTAAGTTAATCTGTTAACGTTTAAATTAAAAACCTTTTACTTTGCACATTTAATTTAATAAAACGAAAAAAAAAGTATGACTTTTCTATCATAATATTTTGGGATAAGATCCGAAACATAAATTAAATGAATTTATATTTGTGTGTATATTATTAGATGGTTTTCAATCAGTATATGTCTTGAT
>MJUT01058120.1:384606-400634 GCA_002080005.1 Gigantidas platifrons
GCCGCTTATTACTGATGAAGGAAACACGACAAATACTAGACCTGCCGCTTATTACTGATGAAGGAAACACGACAAATACTAGACCTGCCGCTTATTACTGATTGTATCATGTAAGGCTGGGCTGGGGACAACTGTCACGGGCTCGAATCGAACTCACAAAGCGATAGACACTTTGGACATAGATAGACATATGCTAACCTAACTACCACGCGATCGCGTCCACGATGGTACCTTCTGTGCAACATAGAGATGAAGAATTAGATGATATATGAAGATTTAAGATTCTTCACATGTGTCTGGATGTTAATGGTGGTTATAATTTTCTTTTGCTTGTATCACTTGCACGACGGGATAATTTCTCTAAGAGGGGAAGTTTGGGCCCATAACAATAGCTTAACCCGCCACTTTCGTATTTATTGAAGTGCCGGTATCAAACTAGGAAGTGAGCGGTCATGTATTTGTGTGTTAGAGGTCAGAGGTCATGTATTTGTGTGTTAGAGGTATGGATTTTGCATCTTTCTACGAGTTTCATATTTTTTTCATATTCCTGATGGCTTCATTGAAAAAAAACGTTAGACAATACCGAAGGAGAAATCCAAATTGGACAATCAACAGACACTGGAAACATTTAGGGCAAACAAGACGAAGAAAAACAAAACAAAAACACAACGCAATATGTGTTGGACACCACTATACGTAAAAAACACAAAGAACGTAAATTAGACATGACATTATCATTATTATTATTATTATTATTATTATTATGTTCTTCCAAATTAGAAATAGTAGTCTAGTGGAGATATACATGTAAGCTAAACATAACTTAAAAAGATATATATCTACATTACACAATATACAATTATATTGAACATTTACTTAAACCTGTAGATTAAGTAAATATGTAAGTAGTTGGCAGTCCAGTGAAACATGATAACGACGCTAGCATTCCCCCCTTTTTTGATACAAGAACGCACATTAAAATGCTCTTCTATTGTCACATTAGTGTAGGTATTTAAATAAGAAGAGCTTCAAGATACCAAAGAGGTAAAATCTATAAATAGAAGGACAACACAATGACCAAAAGAAAAAGGACAAAAGGACAAACAACGATCTACAAAACATTACACATAAAACTAACGATCGAGTAACATGAACCCCACTAAAATACCGGGTGTCAACTCAGGTGCTCCTTATTCACATTATGCCTTACGATTGGTCTGTGTACTATCTTATATTTCAATGATGGTTGATGTTAGTGTGCTGTGATGCTTAACGCCCCTTTAAACAATATTTCAGTTTTATCGTGGCAGTCAGTTTTATTGGTGGAGGAAACAAAAGAGTACCATGACAAAACTACTGACCTGCCGTAAGTCACTGACAAACTTTATCACATAATGTTGTATCGAGTACACCTCGACATGAGCGATATTTGAATTCCCAACGATAGTTTGGATAGGCACCAATTGCATAGGTAGTTGTAAATCCAACTACAATATGATCACGACCACAGCGTCTCTTCCATGAAGATTGAGGCTATCGGCTCTCTTTAATAGAAGTAATTATAAATAAGATAATTAGATACATTATATTCAAGATTATAACGTTATAACACTGTTAGCTCGGTTATATATGAGGGTTGGCATTTTGCTCACATGTAAAAAAAACATGTGCATGACCGCATCCCTTCACTAAGAGGGGAAACTGCTGGCCCATATATCTAGTTTGGCACTGTCACATTTTATTTTGAAGTGCCTATGTCAAGCCAGAAACGTGAGATGCTATGTACATGTGCTTAAGGATATCGAATTTGGCTCTCTGGGATATTGCCATTATATTTTGGAACTGTTCTGAATGGTTGGCATTTTTGTTTTTGTTTTTCATTTGATCATAATAATAGCGATTTCTTTGCTATCTCTCTTCCTTAAGAAGTCAAACAGGGTCATATATTTTAATTCTTTTGTCCGTTCACACGAGATGTCATTCAATTTGTTTGCACTCTTTATCCCTGAGGGGAAACTAATCCTGGATTAACCATGTCACTTGACTTAGTTAGTTACATGTATCTTAACGGAAGACATTACATCATTATATAAATAGATAGCGCATGGTCAACAACTAACTTCCGGTTTGGAAACTTTCGATGAATTTTTTTATTAAACTGTGTTTCGCAGAAACTGTACTTGATATAATTTCGGTGTATTCTTAGAAAATATATATTGCATCACTGTGACCTTGGTTTCTTATTACAACGACTCTCTATTTACTTTTAAGATAAATCTTTGTGACTGTGGCCCTGCACCTAATATAACTTGATCACTTGAATGGCGGATGTATATTTAGGAAATATCTTATTCCCTTTATGCATGTTATGTATTAATCAGCTGAGGTCTTATGTACTATTAATTATAGTGACTGTGGTATTTGTGAGACTGGTTAAAGATTATATTTCTGGTTAATACGAATTTTTGGTAAAAATGAAAGTGGGGAGTTTACTGAGTGTGAAAATTGTAACATTCAATTGAAAACAAACTCAGTATTGAGCCACCTTTGCAGTAAAAATGGAATTGTACATGTATTCTTGAACATTATTATTATTTCAATGTGATATATTTGTCTATTTACATATTGCTTACGTGTGGGTCAAGTAAATACAACTACTAACATATGGCATGGTCTGTTTTACGTTCAATGGTTTAAGGTGAGAGGTAATTGTCCGTTTTTGTTGATATTGGTTAAATTGTTGGATCATTATAGTTTAAACTTTATTTTCATAATACTAGACTAATGGATTAATACTATAAATTCACCGGTCATACACTTTTTAATATTAGAAAATATTTTGTCTGTCAGTTGGTATATTGCCAATTGATATTTGCATTTTTAACACCTGTTGTTCTAAATTATATTTATCGTGGCACCCCGTTTTGTTATTTGAGGAAAATAGACTGCTCAGCGAAAGTCACCGACCTTGTATGATTGTATAGACTGCATAGTAAACCACACACGGGAAACGATCTCACACACGTTAATGGTGATATAAAATACATGCATATGTTGACATAAACAAACTAACAGCAATACAATGTTGATCACGGAGGCCCCTTAAAATGATACAAACGTGACAAATTTAGTGCAAACAACGCATTTCTGGAATAACCTTAATCAAACTGTACGCTCAATGTCAAAATATTTGAAAGTCATATAATTTAAAGGTCTTTGGGATCTAGAAAACTAAAGTGCCTAGACATGATAGAAAAATATATATTCGCAGGACAGCAGAAATTAACATAACATGGAAGAGTTCGAAGACACCTAAGGGGTTATCAGAATCCGTAAATCGAAGAAGAACAGACAACACAATGACCAAAAGAAAAACTACAAAAGGACAAACAACGATCTGCAAAACATTACACATTAAACTAAAGATCGAGTAACACGAACCCCACTAAAAACCGGGGGTGAACTCAGGTGCTCCGGAAGGGAAAGCAGTGCCACCCGTCGTGTTACTCTAGTTACAAAACCTGGTGACAATAAATGTTTAAATCCTTCAACTTTACATTTGTTAACCAATCATATAACATTTAAAAAAGGCATCTTTTGTTCCCTATAAACATTTTTGATCACCAATGGATGCTTATTTTCCCTCTATTTACTGAACAACATTGATCACGAATAAGAGTTAAAAGAAAAATAAACCCATAGAGGACTGAACATTACCAATCAATGAAATATTAATAAATCACGATTTCATCAAGTCTAATAAGATTCGTTATATTTGCACAGATATTTAATTGATATGAAATGACCATTTGTAATACCTAATAGCAGATAGATTTAATATTGATTTAAACTGAGGATGCGCATGGGAAAAAACCAGTCTTTATCATTGATTGATTCACAGATGTATTACGTGAAGCGATCGCTATATCAGCTATATCAACAATTTAGAAAACAATAAATCGTGAAGGTGAAAACGAGGCTCTGTGATGGACATTTGGACGAAAGCTCAGATTGCCCCTGAAACAAAGGGGGTACAAGAAGAGCTACAAAATATACATATAAAACTAAAGATCGAGTAACACGAACTCCACTAAAAATTTGGGATGAACTTAGGTGCTCAGGAAGGATGAGTAGTCCCTGCTCCTCTGGTGGATAGGGTTCGACGATTTTGTCATGAAACCGGCTACCAATGAACACTCCTTGTTAACGATTGGAACTGTTGTCAGTTGTCTTGTACGTGCAAAGTTGGTGGAATTATCCTACCACGAAGAACAGATATATGATCTGTCGGCGAGTTGCTTTTTTTTTTTAAATTTCTGTAGGGGATGTCGATGGAGTCATGTCCCGCAGTCGAACAGAAACTCTGACCTTTGTCTATGCGACGGGGTTCTCACAGTTTGTACAGCAATGCTGAACACGTCCACGCAAATATCCCATATCTATGTCATAGAATTGTCTTAAAGAAAAGTTTAAAGATACTAAAGGGGTAATCAGATGTCGTAAATCGAAGAAGGACAGACAACACAATGGCAAAAAGAAAAGGACAAAAGGACAAACAATTATACACAAAACATTACACAGAAATCAATAGGTCGAGCTAAACGAACACCATTTAAAACCGTAGGTGAACTTAAGAGCTGTCCATTGTCAGAGATAAAAAAAAATGAACATAAGAAACAGACTCCCATAAAAACGGGTACTAAGGACTGCAGAAGGGTCCTATTCCACAATTGGTAATCGTCTTGTATAGACGACGCAAACATCTTTCGTACTTAATGCGAAATGTGACCGGGTCGTAGATGAATTTTGAGTGATGCTCAAATACAGTCAATCAGAAATTGATATGAATGTGTTGAATTCTAATTCAGTATTTAGATAAATTAGACATATACGTTTTTCAACTAACTGATTGTAGAACATAAGACAAATACAACCAAACCTGTATATAAAGACCACTCAGGTAAACCTGGAAATGTGGCCTTTATGAGCAGTTAACATACAGGTTAAAATTATATGCACTATTCATTAATGGGAACAACGAGACTGTCTTTTATAGACAATGATTTGTTATATAGAGGCGCCCTTTGACTATTGTTAAAAATTCATTAGAGTTCCTTTAACAGAAATAAAACAACAAAAGATACAACGAAATTAAACTCTACAAAAAATATCCTTTGTTTAAATTGATTTAGACTTGTAAACGGAATTTCATTTAAAAATCTAAATATTTAAACAGATCTAACTTAACAATCGATATGAAATTTTTCATTTCATTTCGTATCAACAATATTGTTGATTATTCAGCTATTTATATCCCTTCTATGATCACAAGTTAAAATATTAGAAAGTTAATGTACGTCAAGGTTATTATCATGTAGAAAGTGGATTAAACATTGTCTGTCATAGTGTGTTTATTTACATAACCTTGTGCCCCCCCCCCTATTTACAGAAGTAAAGAGGTGGTTACTACCATAATGAATAGTTAATTAAATCTACTAAACAATTATCTTTCTGAATTAATAAATAAACGTAGATATCAAGTAGGGACCGTCGTAATCGTTATAGTATGGTAGTTGGATTTATAGCTACCTAAGCATTCAGTGCCTATCACCACTAACGTTGTGAATTCGAATCCCGCTCATGACGAGGTGTACTCGATACAACATTATGTGATAAAGTTTGTCAATAACTTGTGACAGGTCAGTGGTTTTCTCCGGGTACTCCAGTTTCCTCCACCAATAAAACTGACCACCACGATATAACTGAAATATTGTTGACAATGGCGGTAAGCACCATAAACCTAAACCAAACCTATTTACAGCAGCACAGATGTGGCTACTACCACAATGAATAGTTAATTAAAAGTACTAAACAAATATCTTTCTGAAATAATAAAAAGAAAAACCCGAAGAAATCAAATTTTTTGCGAATGACGCGTTTCTGGTACAACCATCACCAGGTATGCTCATAATCAAAATAAAGAAAAGCCAAATAATTAAACATTTTGAGAGTCATAAAACCAAAGAGCTTAAACAAGATAAATAGAATTGGCTAAGGTCACATATGTCTGAGGCAGGATAACCTTAGTCCTATTAAAAATTAATCTGGAAACATAGACATTCTGATCTACACTGAAGAACAGATAATAGTTCAAATTGTAAATCTGACCAATTTTTGAAATTTACAAACTTTGGGTTCTTTTATTAAGCAATCTCTAAAATTGATGATTAGTGCAGTTAAACACGTATAAACCCTAAACTTATGCACAACGTTATCTTATAGTCATAGTTAACGGAAATACATTGTTCTCACACTCCCATGTTTACATTCACACTCTTTAAATCTAAATCATCTTGTCTTTTTTGTAGGACAGTTTCTTAGAAATATTTTTCCGTCTTTACTTTTTTCTTCAATTAAAAAAGCTTCAATGATAAAATAATAAAACGAAATGACATAGATAAGCATTAGAGAAAACTAAAGGGGTAATGGACAGTCCAGCAGAGAGACAGTCAGCATTGAGTATAATACACAGAACGAAGACAATCAAAGCAAAAACCACAACGCAGAACACTAAAAGGATGAACATCACGGACCACACCAGGAAAACGGGGTTTTAATCCAGGTGTTCGCGGGGTATAAATATCTATGTAATGGTAAATACATAATATTGCTTTCAACATCAGTAATCCATTGTTGTATGATATCATGAATACGAACACAATCGAGAATAACATGAATGACAAACAAAATACCATACTGTCGGAACAATCCCAAAATCTAACAGAAAAACAAAAAATACCACACTGTCGGAACAGTCCCAAAATCTAACAGAAAAACAAAAAATACCACACTGTCTGAACAGTCCCAAAATCTAACAGAAAAACAAAAAATACCACACTGTCGGAACAGTCCCAAAATCTAACAGAAAAACAAAACATACAAAAATCAAATGTCAAAATTGTCGAAAGAGGCAAACCTTAGAAAAAAAAATGAAGAGACAATCTGGTTTGGACAGCCCAGAGGTACAGGCAGCATTGGGTAACTTTCACACGGAACGACGACAAATAAAACAAAAACACTAAAAAAGATGAGCATCACGGACCAACTTAAAATCCGGGGGTGAATCCTGGTTATCACAGAGGGTAAGCAGTAAGACAATAACAAAGACATAATATTACCTTCTACTGACTGGAATATTTCATCAGGATGAAGAAGCCACCAGTTTCTGGGTTGAAGCACATAATAAATTCTCACACACACTATCAGAACAAACAGATACCACGGTAAATATTCCGGAAACACGTCTTCAAGACCACAACTACATTTCCCAGTATCGTGTATTAAGTTCGAGTCTTTTTTGCTACCATTTCCATCTACAATTTGATGTTTTAATTTAGATTTTCTAACGTCTTTGAATTTTCTTCTCTTCATTGTGTATATTTTCCGTTAGATCTACATTCACTTGTTAAATGGATACAGTTACACTTTAAGTATGTACCTGTCTTAAAATGTCAGTTAACATTTAATAAGATGTTGACTAACTTCTGTTCGATCAGAAATACATATTGAAATAACATTGTTCTGCTGTCATCGTGTCAAATGAAAATATAAATAGTCCGGAGTATTAATTCACTATATACTGTACAACACACGACGTAATTTACTGTAACAAGAATCCAAGCTATTGAACGTCAGGTATTTGATGTTAAGGTATTTAATATTTATATTTTATTTCTCCGTTCTGTTATTGTTGTTCATATGCATCACTCCATTATCTAATACATATTTTCTCTGTTCTATGATTGTTCATACGCTCATTTTGTTATTTAATTCATATTTTACGCGTTCTATTCTTATTCTTATGCTCACTCCATTATTTATTAATGTTATTTTCCAGTGGTACTAATTTCCACGTTCACGTGCATTATAAATGGTTCGGTTCCAACCGTATTAAACGGAATCATATAATGCACACGACCTGCTGGCTTGTTGATTCCTGATGATTGCTTTTTGATATGGAAGCTGACACTGCCTGTATCTGATCAAAAAATACCTGTAACTGATGAATAATACATGTAATTGATGCTAATATTAACAACAAAATAATCCAATATTTATTCCTTCGTATTCAGATTTATATAACATTAACGACTTATTAATATTCAATTATTCAGGTGCACAATATCGTTTTTTGAGATATTGCTGGAAATAATCACCCGATCTAATTCTTCGACAATATATGAATATTTGTATCATCCATAAAAATAATATGTATATAAAATTATAAAAATCCTCACGTGATGATATTTAAAACTTTTAACTTTAAAAAAAATGTTTGAAAAATATATTACGCGTCGTTATAATTGTAATGTCCTTTCGCACATTATTATAATCTTAAAACTTTCTCTCACCATTATATTTAAATTCGCTTGTTTAACATGCTTCATAGTACATGAACACTGTCTTAGGTTATTCCCACTTAGCCAAACTACCCTTAAAACTGAAGAACAAAACCCGCAAGTTTAACGACCATATCTACTATTTCATCAATATGAATACAATTGAAGAAACGACTTTTTAAATAATTGAATGGGTGTTTAGCCTTACGTCATCTGGGTCAATAAAGGTATTGTAGTGCCCCATTAAATGTATGATAGCACAGCACGACAATAATATCGACTTTCTACTTGCTATTTTTTTTTCATTATTATTTCTTATCCAATCGTGTAAATAACAGATTCTATAATTTGTTTGAACGTTTAATTAGCATACAATAAAGAAATCTAGAATATCATGATCAACCAATCAGAACAGTTGTTACCAATAAA
This sequence comes from Gigantidas platifrons, assembly GCA_002080005.1. NCBI lineage: Eukaryota > Metazoa > Mollusca > Bivalvia > Mytilida > Modiolidae > Gigantidas > Gigantidas platifrons. The sequence continues at coordinate 393,435 of MJUT01058120.1, forward strand.
AAAATCTGGAAGATCAACCAGTCAGAACAGTTGTTGAAAACAATTCAATTCAATTCAAATTTCATTTAGAGTCGATACATACATATAATATACATACAACACAAGCTGTAATAAGCTTTTTAAAATCGACTATATATGGATTCTGATCACCCTTTGGTGTCTACAAACTCTTCATATTACAATACACAACATACAATCATGCTTACTAACATATTAAATAAAACCATACGTTAATTTATGCAGATCATCATACACACAAGTTACAAAAGCAGATATCAACTGAACAAAGCAAACTAAAAATAAGCGGTTCATGCATTTAAGCAACAAAAGCATAACATTTTGCACACAAAAGGTCATCTGCATGCACTGGACTGGTAAGAGCCGCCGTTCCACGGTTGAATTATTTTTTTAAGATGTTCTAATGATGTTTCTTGTATGAAGTGTTATTCCAGATTTTTGCAGCATTCTACCGAAAAGAGCTTAAGCCATAATACCTTGTTGTGCGTACCCTGAGTAAAACTGTTTTATCTTGATGCCTAAAATTATATTTGTGATCTTTAATGACCATTACAAGAGGGAACAAAAAACTCAACAAAAAACAAAAAAGCAACTGTTCAATGAGTACGTTACAAATGTTGTTCAATAACATGAAAAAGTAAAATAATGAATCTCTTTAATGTCCTTTAATCATAGCGTCAAGACAGTTTGGACCTTTCCCCCATAAATAATGTGAAATATATTTTATTGACAGAACACAGAATGCTATCCCAACCATAACACCTTTGTATAAAGCACACGTACATATTAGATAGAATTGTAAATGCTAATACAAAATCTTTAGAATGGTATCCACAATTTGACAAACTGTTTTAATATATGGAACAGGCATAACAAATATGGCGGGATTGAATTTGTTAATTCCTCTCTTACAAACAAATAATAACTATCGACCGAACAGAAATATAACGGTCAAAAACGATGAGGAGATTTGTTTGAATACCATACATTTTCACAGAGCTGACAATAATCTATAGCCGTCGACTGTGCAATCACAGGATAGTAAATGTCTATTTACTTCAATGAAACCATCCGAGATGAGTTCGAATCCCGTTCAGGCGAGGTGTGCTGAAGATACAACACTATGTGATAAAGTTTGTCAGTAACTTGCGGTAAGTCGGTGATTTTCTCCTGGTACTCTGGGTTTCTCCACCAATGAAGCTGACCGCCACAATATAACTGAAATATTGTTGAAAGTGGCGTTAAGCACCTTAACCCTAACCTCTAACCCAGTGATGATGTACAGAATTGTGCCTATCCTAAGATATGACTTCCATTTCCACTGGTTTCTGTTGTTGTTTTCTTTTGATTAAGATCCAATTAGCATCCAATGAACTTGTTACACCCGCCCCATCTTTGTACATGTTCCTAATCAGGGCTCAACTATTTTTATCTGCAGTCACTGTCATTGTCTTTTTATGCTCAGTAAGTTAAGTGTTTTGAGTTAATTAGTGATAGTTGTTTAACGCCAATTTTTCAACTATATCATGGCGAGAACAAGTTAATTTTCACTGAGATGATGACGAGGTCCGCTTTATACTAGACCAACATCCATTGTTAGATCTTTATAGCGCTAGCTCACTGAAATAACAGTCCGCGGATAGACATGGAGCCCCACTCGGACACATTATCCTAATTCCGAGCCAACCAGTCATTGCTGTTTGCGCAGCTTTGCAATGAATCTTTAGAAAAACCAACAAAAACATGGAACGAGACAAGAAAGACAAACACAATTCAAAAATACTGAGCGTAAAAGCAAAATAAACAAGAGCATTACGAACCACAACCAAAAGCAGAGGATTAACTAGGGTGCTCCTATGAAACATTGCATATCACTACATAATTCAATATTGAAAGGAGACAGGAAGGTATTAACTCTTAGCAACGACAAGCAAATGTGGTGTTGCAATCTCTTGTGACAGAACTTGATGATGCTTGTGGCTGAGCTTGATGACGCTTGTGACAGAACTTGATGGTGCTTGTGGCTGAGCTTGATGACGCTTGTGACAGAACTTGATGATGCTTGTGGCTGAGCTTGATGACGCTTGTGACAGAACTTGAAGATGCTTGTGGCTGAGCTTGATGACGCTTGTGACAGAACTTGATGATGCTTGTGGCTGAGCTTGATGACGCTTGTGACAGAACTTGATGATGCTTGTGGCTGAGCTTGATGACGCTTGTCACAGGGGTTGATGACGTTTATATGTATGTTTTGGCGATCGTTGTTTGTCCTTTTGTACTTTTTCTTTTGGCCATTGTGTTGTCTTCTTCTTCGATATACGGTTTCTGATTGGTCCTTTGGTATCTTCAAACTCTTCCTATGTTATATTCTGATGACACTTGTGGTATAGATTAGCATTTCGGTTTCAGGTCCGATGTTTTACCGTTATCATGAAAAACAAATCAATCATTTTAAGAGTTTGAAGATACCAGAGGGGTAATCAGAATCCGTATAGCGAAAAAGACAACACAATGAATGTATCGAATTTATATTTATATGTTAGTTGCACGGTCATGTTCACCCAAATATTCATTTCTTATCTATAAAATAATGCAAAGTAAAATAAAAAATAATACAATCAAACGTTTTATCTTTAGTTTCGTGACTATATTCAAACAAACATATATGAATGGATGGCCTTTTAAATAATTGAAATAAGGTTCAGATTTAATTTCAAATGAACAACTAAATGCATTGTGCCGTCTTGAAAACCTATTATGGGGTTGTAGTGTTACAATTACGTTGAGAATTTATTGACTTTCGGTTTTGTTTTCAATGGAAAATACACAATATAGCTATTATACTTTATAGTGCTAATAATTGAACCACCTTTCCCGTATCGTTGGTTTGAAAAGCAAGTCTAAAATACGTAAATTTGAAATTTAATTACTTTTTTCAATGCAAGTACCAACTTGCGATATCTATGAGTTTGCATGTTTAAAACAGATGACGATGATAGATTAATATCGTGATGATGTGCAATAAGGAGTCCGTATCACATATGGAGGAGTAATTCGAGTTTATGTTTGAGTGCATGGTGTTTAACGCCACTTTCAACAATATTTCAGTTAATTCATGGCGGTCAGTTTTATTGGCGGAGGAAACCAGAGAAAACCACCAACCTCTCGCAAGTCACTTACAAACTTTATCACATAATGTTGTATCGAATACACCTTGCAATGAACGGGGTTAGAACCCACAACCGTTAACGGTAATAGTCACTGAATACATGGGTAGTTGTAAATCCAACTACAATAAGATGATGACTACGACGGTCCTGCATAGTACGACATCCGTAATACATGGTGTGATCTAAGAAATAACACTATTGTATATGAAGAGTTGCAAACGTCAATTGGGGAATTGATGGTGGCAGATGCAGTGGGTGGAATTCTTATTTAATCATATTGTAATAATTTGACATTTTGGATTTCAAGAATTAAATTTGATGGCTGATGAAAATGGAACCCTTAGGTCCGACTGTGTCAATAGTGGCTTTGATGGTGTAAATGAAATACATATTACATACAAATTCCATTAGAATGATTAATTGTTGGTTAATTCACGACAAATATTTCATGCATATTCATGACCAGAACAAGTACAACAGTATAAAAAACATGAGGGAGGAATGGGTCGCAACAACTTTTGAATACCACTGTAAAAGAACGGGAGAAGTGGATAGGCAAGACATATGTTTACTGCTATAGAGGCTACAATAACCTTTTTCGAAATCGGCAAAATACGTCTTTAACGTGCACACAGTGTTGACCTCTCCAAACACGTTTGCTAACTATGCTACTCGGTAAGGCATTCTGTTCTATATCCCGACAACCTTCATCGAAAAGACATCGTATATGGGGACCGTGCTGGGCAATCTTGTGGGTTGAGCCTTAGGAACCAATAGAACATAACCCTGTACATTTGATATCCACATTCCATAAAAACCATAAAAAATAGATATCACGATAGTTTAATTTAAGCATATTTTATTTGCATAAAAATTGCAAATGGGACTGGACACAGATATCACGATACCCCTGGAGTCCCGTTTTGCCAGCTGTAAGAATGGAAGTTAAAACTTAAGAAAGAGGCGGCATAGTAGAACACTTGGCAGCTCTGGCGATATAACGCTGTTTGAATGAACACTTGTTGAATTGTTGTATCCAGTACAGAATGGGAGGACCAAAAGAAGACTCCACAAAGAAAATAAACGGGGGTGAACTCTGGTGCACACGTGGGGTAAGTAATTCTTGTTTCTGATAAGACAATTGTTGTCTTTCTCATAGTTAAGACCGGTAAAAGTATGTCTAAGGTCGAGGGAAAAAAATCTACCCAAAACTGAAAAATCCATTGCCATTTGAAAAATGGGTATTTCGTAAAGGTCACCCAGTTTGTGATGACGACTGTATATATTTTGTAACATCGAAGTAAAAATCGTAACTATAAGCATACCATTAAGTGAGGAAAGCATGTGCACATATTTTTGTCATAGTTCCCCTTTTCTCCAAGTGTTTTTGCTTTAATCACAAGAACCGTTTTGCGAGATACATTCAGTAGAGTGAGTGAGTGATTGTTGTTTAACGCCAATACAGCAATTTTTCAGCTATATCATGGCGAGAACAATTTAATTTTCAATGAGATGATGATGAGGTCCGCTTTGTCCTAGACCAACACGCTTAGTTGGATTTTTGTAGTGCTAGCTCACAGAAACAACAGTCCGTGTGTAGACATGTCGCTCCACTAGATGTAGGTACTATATCTGATTCATTATGTTATTTAACAGATGTGATATCCCGTTTAGAAAGTATTGGTGGTATTCATAGGAGATGTATGTTAGATATTAATATGAAGAGCTTGACGATACTAAAGGGGTAATCAGAATCCATAAATCGCAGGACAGACAATGGACAAAAGAAAAAGAGACAAAAGGACAAAAGGAGAAGAAACGACACCATTCTTTGTTCAAAATCGAAAATCTACCTATATGATAAATGGTCTAGATCTCTTGTGTACTTTGTAATCAATGCACCGAACATGATGCCGATTGTAGCCAGAAAACCGTTTGAAACATCTGAAGTGGATTATACAACTGTTTGGTAGGTATGACATGTACCACACAGATAAAGGTGGAAAAGCGATTTTCGATTTTGGCCAAAAAGTAGTCCCCCCCTTTTGCACACATATAACCACATAATAAAAAATTCTGCCTTCTAGCTTTTCAAGTGCTAAAGTGATTTTGGAATGTTGTAATAGGATACATAGATTTTATTTTGAGGAGACAGGGGTACCTATGATGAAAAATAAGGACATTAATTAATGACAGGAAACAATGCAGACGTTTAGACTACAGAGTGACAAAACAAAATATCTATTAAGAAGAGTTTGAAGATACCAAATGGTTATCTGAATCTGTAAATCGAAGAAGGACAGACAACACAATGGCCAAAAGAAAAAGGACAAACAACGATCCACAAAACCTACACATAAAACTAAAGATCGGGTAACACGAACCCCACTAAAAACTAGAAAATTTCACAATTAATGAGAATCTAGAGATGTTAAGTAACTCGAGTAAACACAAATACACTTAGATAAAGCTATATCTACAATGACAATCTGGAGAATAGTGACTTCAGTTAGATAAAATACCACATTATGGCAAAAGTAGCTGTACAGACAATCCAAATACGGATAGGGGCCATCATGGCCGTGATCGTATGGTAGTTGGATTTACAACTACCTATGCAATCAGTACCTATCATCACTGATGTTGTGAGTTCGAATCACGATCAGAGAGAGGTGTACAGCATTATGTGATAAGTTTGTCAGTGACTTGCGACAGGTCGGCGGTTTTTCCGGGTCCTCTGGTTTCCTCCACCACCAAAACTGACCGCCACGATATCAATGAAATATTGTTGAAAGTAACGTTAAACACCATAAAACCAAACCAAACCAGACAATCCGCATACGGATAGACAAAACACAAGTGAAACAAAATATCAATTAGTGTATTTGATAGGTACGTTTTATAACATCTAGTTTTATGTGAGCTTCCTTGGTTTTGTATTATATTGCTAATCTGATGACAATGACCATATACAATGAAAACAAAAATACCACACTGTCTGAACAGTTCCGAAATCTAACAGAAAAACAAAAAATACCACACTGTCGGAACAGTTCCAAAATCTAACAGAAAAACAAAACATACCATACTGTCGGAACAGTCCCAAAATCTAACAGAGAGACAAAAAATACCATACTGTCGGAACAGTTCCAAAATCTAACAGAAAAACAAAAAAATACCACACTGTCGGAACAGTTCCAAAATCGAACAGAAAAACAATAAATACCACACTGTCGGAACAGTTCAAAAATCTAACAGAAAAACAAAAAATACCACACTGTCGGAACAGTTACAAAATCTAACAGAAAAACAAAACATACCATACTGTCGGAACAGTTCCGAAATCTAACAGAAAAACAAAAATACCACACTGTCGGAACAGTTCCGAAATCTAACAGAAAAACAAAAATACCACACTGTCGGAACAGTTCCGAAATCCAATAAAAACATCACAAAGAGAGGTACAAATCAATACCCCTAACACACAACCATATATATTCTCACTTTCCTGGCTTGGTACAGAAAAAAACAAAACCGCGAAAACCCAAGGGCCCATCAAGAATGGACAATCCAGAGAAACTGGCAAGATTGGGTACACAAGACATAGGACAAAGACAAACAAAAAGAAAGGAAAAAACAAACACACACGCAACACAGAAACATCGAAAGATGAACAACACAGACCCCAAGAAAAATCGGGGGTGAACTCAGGTGCTCGTGAAAGGTAAGTAGTCCTGCTTCTCATAAGGCACCCGTCGTGTTACTCATATTTACAGTTAAAAGTCTAGGCAGTGATATAGGATAGATAAAATATGCATAAAAAGGAAACGATCCATTGTCATTTGAGATATGGAAATTTCGTAACGGTCAACCAGATCGTGTTGACTAGGTACTGTAGAATTTTTGGAAGGGGCTATGTCTTAATCTGAAAAAAAGATATGTCGCCAAATTTGATGGTAAAAATATAAATAACACGACCCTGCATTTTTCAACAAGATTTTTGTGTTGAAAT
>MJUT01058120.1:508669-520444 GCA_002080005.1 Gigantidas platifrons
GTCTGATACAAGCTGATCTATTATATGGGCTGTAGAAGCCATGTCGTGGACTAATTTATCGTAATTCCTTTGAATTCGAACTGTGTGTTCACCTAGAAGATTATAGATATATGAAATAAAAATACAAATAGTAATGATAGCGAAATGTGCTTTATCCTATAAATACGTGATTTTGAGTGCTAATAAAGGGGCTCAAAAAAACTTTAGTGTTATTTAGTCATGGACCTAATAAAGCATTACTGGTACCTGATTCATGTAGAGAGACAGAAAGAAACGGTACCAGTAAGAGCTGACCTCACGGAAAACGATTAGATTGTCGCTTGTTTCAGCTATTTTCAGACAATTTGGCCGTAGCTTTGGACGTTTCTATATTGCAGTATAAACACAATATACGTACAATATCGCTAAATATACAAATAATTTGCATTCGCTGCGAAACAGTCTAATAAAAGCTCGCCAAAGGCTCGCTTTCAACCTGTTTCTAAAGCCCGTACAAATAAATGTTATATCTTCCGATAATGTACTTATATTGTATATTTACAACATCACTCCTTCTTTACTTCCTGGTGAAACATATATTGCAATATGTGAACGTTTCCAGATGGTAAAGAAAAAACCCGAGTTATTACGAAACCTTCTAGGAAACGAGGATACCGTTTTTGACATCATATTCAAACAGTTACAAATAGCCAAGATAATGGCGGAAGCTACCAGGAGAAACGTTCCCATATCGCTGGTGATGGTCTTGGACAGTTCAGGTATAATGACAGAGAGATGAAAACACCGGAATATGCCGACGCTGTTTTCAGAAACACAACGACTGGGGAATATTTTTCCGTGCAGTTTAAGTGTATAGATGAAGCTACGGATTTAATAGAAATGATGCAACACTGGCATGCACACTTGAGAGGAAATCCCGATAATGCTAACTACCATAAGGCAATGAGGCTTGAAAATGTTAAATTGGTAGGACCAAAAGATGTTGTTATTACCAGTAGGAAAAGAAACATAGACGTTGGAGACGAAGTGAGAAGTAATTTTGAACAAAGTGAACGAATTGGTTTCAAATATCATATTGATGAAACAGAGACAATGCGAACATTTCCTCGTGACAACGAGACATTACTTAAAGATGTGGTGAATTCAAATAAATACGGGATATATAAGAGTATAATAATTGATGTCAGTCAAATGAAAAAAAGCTTATATCATTTGGTAGTAAAGTGAATGTACTTGCAAAATTGGAAAAACAACAGAAACTTCGTCACATTCCATTAAATGAAGGCGGAACAACGGCAAGGGTAAACAAAGCAAATACTCGGATGTATAGAAGTGGTAAAGACTTGAGGGGCAAGATTGTGAACCATGAACAAACCATAATGACTAAAGAAAGTGAAATGAAAACCACAAAAGAAAGCTGTAGGGCCCATTTTGAAGAAAAGTTGACATACATACAAAAACCTACCATTCGTGCCATGGTGGAGAAAGTTGCTGTCAATGTTGTTGTAATGGCCATTGTGGATGGAATCACTGTCACCGTGTGTACGTTCGGTGATAAATGGAAGAAATATAACGATGGTAAAATTTCCCTGGGAAAACTGGTAAAATTTGTAGCAAAGGAGACAGTAATTGCAACATCAAAGGGGGCTGGTGTTGCATTTGCTTTCGAAGGATTGGACATGTGGGTCCAGTATGCAACTGCGAGTGGTGCTGCCTATGCTGGAGCGCTTACTTTTGCTTCGACTGTAGCAGGTCCGATTGCAGTTGCTGGAATGTTAATTAAGAAGTCACACGATATCATAAAACAATGGAATGCAGGAGATATCACTAAAGCTGAAATGGCAAAGCAATTTGTACGCTTCATAATAGGAAATGTGTTGTTGAAAATAGGAGGAATGTATCTATTTGGGGCCGTGATTGGCGGTCCTATAGGCTTGCTAGTTGGAGCTGGGCTAGCAATTGCGGTTGGAGTCGGTGATTACTTCTTAGGTGATAAAATATGGAGTAAACTTATAAAAGAAGATCCAGAAGAGGAACTTGTCGTAATGGAGAGGAAAATAAACGCCTTGTCTGAAGATGTTTTACATTCTGCGTACGATCTATTGGACCTTACAGAATATTCTACCAGAAAAGAAATAAAACAAAAATATCGAGTAGCTATCCTTAAGTATCACCCAGACAAAGGAAGAAGTGCCGAAATTTTTAATGCAGTACAGGCGGCCTATAAATTTATTTGTAATGCAAGACATTTTGATTTTGATAAATGAAAGATGATTGAAGGAGGTTTGATCAAATTAAAGTGAAAATAAGAACCAGAGATTAAAGAAAAAAGACGAAGAATGAATTTGCTAGAAAAGTTTTGAGAAATTGTCAGTATTGTAACGGTCTGTACATACAATTATCTTGTAAGTACATCCTTATTAGAATTGGAACATCTCTATCAATATTTTTAAACAGTATTTGGTTGCGGGATATGCTTTTCACTGTTTTATGAAAATAATTTGAATTCGTATATATACTGAAAGGAAAAAGAAACGCAGGGTAACATAATATGCTCCTATTTTTTAACTGCGTGGCGTAAAATTACGAAAACTGGGTAGACGAGTGGGTTGGCCAGTGTGCACTAAAATCGGTGTCTAAAGTTACTCAACCATGAAAGGTATCATACATTGGTTTTCCTCTCATCCATTCACGTCGCGCACGTCGTATGGCTTGGTTGGCGGCCCATGGTCCCAGACAATGTCCAATCAGGCAATGGAGACGGGTCTTTTTCACAGATGAGTCGCGGCTCACTCTTTTTCGTCCAGACGATCGACGTCGAACATCTGTGGGACGAAATGGACAGGAGAGTAATGGAGCGTCGGAATGCCCCCGCTACTCTCAACCAATTAAGGGCTCCCTTGTTGGAAGAGTGGGATAATATCCACATGAGAAGGATAAATGCTCTGATGAACTCCATGCACAGGAGAATCGGGGCTGTAACAGATGCGAGAGGGGGGCATACGAGATATTGACGAGTTAATCGACATTTAACATATTGGGAATAACTGTTAAATTGGTTTCAATTACTCATGAATTGTTGATCAAAATCTAATGAAATTTTAAAAACTTGTTGATTAAATTTGTGTTCTTTTCCTTATATATTAATATTGAAAAGAACATTCGAATAAATAATATTAAATCTCCTAAAATGTTGACCCTGCGTTTCTTTTTCCCTTCAGTATAATAATTTTAATCATATGTAAATATAATTTATCATGATATCCCATAATATCATGCGTGTTAGCAGAATACTAGTTTTAATATGGCTTAATAAAAACGGAGATATTTAAGTCAGTGCGTATGGTGCATTTCTAGTATCAGTTACGCTCAAAATCGAAATTCTGGAAAGCCAAATAATTTTAAAAGTGCTTAGAAGTAAAACCGAAGTGCCTAAACAGGTCATCCCAAATCGTTTATGGGTCACCTATGACTGAGGGAGCAGAACCTTAGCTTTGGGAATAATCACACAAAATAAATATATCTAATAAACTATGTCAGTGCCGAAACACTGACTTCTGAGCGGATGATACTCTCTGTGACTACCAGCGCTGGTGTCAGCCCAGCAATAGTAATAAAAACATAGATATCAAATTTAGTGCACACGACGCGTTTCTGGAATGAATAACCTTAATAATGTATGCTCAATATCGAAATATAAGACATATTTTGAAGATACCAAAGATGTCGCCACCATGACTTGGTTAATTGTTATAAGTTACATTTGTAGTCATCACAATGCAGTTCTTTCTCATTCATGACTTATCACCTGGGTTGTAACCAGAGTAACATGACGGGTGCCACATTTAAATTTTCTATTTTTTTCATCGAAGCGGCAACACTTGACTTGTTTGAATATGCGGCCATATTGATTACACACAATCATGGCTTGTAGATTCATACGCGTAGAATGAAATATACAAATAAAATAAAATAATATAAAAGAAATTTTGGAAGTCTATATAATAAACAGTATAACTAATCGTAGATTTTGAATATCAAAATAAGACCACTCGTGACCGAATACGCATTAAGGATTAAACTCGTGGACGGAACAAGTTCGTGGTCTTATTTTGATATTCAAAATCTACAACCAGTTATACTATATATATCGTGGCGGTCAATTTTATTGGTTGAGGAAACCGGAGTACTCGGAGAAAACTACCGACCTGTCGCAAGTCATTGACAAATTTTCTCATATAGAGTTGCATCGAGTACACATCGCTATGTATTCTCCCTTAAAATGTAAAGAAAGTTTGACAGAGTCGATAAGCTTACGTCTGTTATTAAATCTATCATTTCTGTACACTCGCTATCTTCTATATCATCTTCTGTTGGGTGCATAATTCTATGTGTACAATACTTTAAATGGTCCAGTTGTCCTTCTATTGACTCAACATTTACAACTGATTCTGTTTCTGGTAATTTCACGCCAGCTGCTTCTGTAGCCAATAGGATCATCAAGTCTATATCGAGTTCTGATCTCCATTGTAAAGACTGAAAAACTAAGAAACAAAATAGAAATTAGAATTTACAATGGCATTATATCAGGAATGGAGTGAATAAGATGAGTTTGAAGATACCAAAGGGGAAATCAGAATTCGTAAATCCAAGCAGAACAGATAACAAAATTACCAAAAGGAAAAGTACACACACAGCGATCTACAAAACATGCACATAAAGCTAAAGATCGAGTAACACCAACCCCACTATAAACCGGGCTGAACTCAGGTGCTCAAGAAAAGTACGCAATTCCTGCTCCACTAGTAGGTGAGTGATTGTTTTTAGCGCCAAATGAGCATTTTCTACTGCTACATTATGGCAAGAACAAGTTGCATTACAATGAGATGATTATATTGATGTCCGCATTGAACTAGATTAACACGCTTGTTGGGTTTTTATAGTGCTAGCTTACTGAAACAATAGTCTGTCGGTAGACATGTCGCTCCACTCTGATACATTATCCTGATTCTGAGCCAACCAGTGTTTGTTCTTTTTCCTTAATGCTGCATGCTACACAAATCTTATAGAATTTGGATTGACCTGATCGGGTTTAAAGCTTGAACATTGAAACCAGCTTGTAGAGATGTATTTGAAGACATCTAGTTTAGTGTGCATGACGAGTTTCTGGAATACCCTTCAAAAGACTGGACAGTCAGCCAAATAACATATAAGTTGAACAATAAGCCCAAAGGGCCTAACAAGATGGCAAAATTCGGCTAATGTCACCTATTTCCGAGGACGGAGAATCCTATAATAATTTTATTCTTACTAGAATTTATCAATAACTTGTAATCTAATTGGATATCGTCAATTATTCTACGTCATTCGAAAGGAATTTATAAATCAATATTTCCGTTTACTGTACTACTTTTTTTGTAGCGTTACGGCGTAGGAATATGAAAAAATAATCCACCAAGAATTATTAGTATTTAACGTCGAAAACAACACGATGTCCAAGAATAAGAATTATAAGGATTAAACACTGTGTTTTTAGCAAATTATGTATGTATAAACTCCGGCAGCTTACTCACAAACTTTACATTAAAGTCCTTCGGACTTTATTCAGTTTATGAGTGAGTTTCCGGAGTTTATACATAGATAATTTCCTACAATATTTACATTATTTAGGAACTATATATATATCAATAACGAATATATTAACTTTGAGCATGGTCGTGGAATTATATTACTAACATTCTGCAGGTTTTAGAATAGTTTTACGTAAACCAAATGTATCTCATTCAGACAATGAATATTAGCTATGTCAGATCACGTTGTTACTTAGTAAAGTAATTGTACTTCTACAATAAGTGGACATAAATTACACTGACCGGAAAAATTGTTTGACTATTTTGCTCAGAATGAATATTCGAATAACGGGTCGATCAAGATAAATGTTAAACAAACTAAAAACACTACAAACTACAATAAAAACTGGCATGATATAATGAAAGTGAAAAAAAATACCAACACTTACAAGACTTATAATTTCAAGGTGGTTCCCGCATCGGTGGTGTACTGGTTAGAGTGCTTGCATCGAGTGCGGAAGGTCGTGGGTTCCAGCCACGACCAACCAAAAACTATAAAATTGGTATGTGTTGCTTCTCCGCTAAGCACTCAGCATTAAAGAGGAAGAACAAAGACTGGTTGGTACCGATTCAGAATAGTGTGTCCGAGTGGAGCAACATGAATATCCGCGGACTGTTGTTTCGCTGAACTAGCACCAAAAAAATCCGACTGGGTGTGTTGGTCTAGTACAAAGCGGATCTCATCGTCATCTCATTGCACATTAACTTATTCTCGCCATGATATAACTGAACATTTGCTGAGTTGGCGCTAAACATAAATCCCTCACTCACTCCAAGGTGGTTTCAATATAAAATACCAGAACAATCAAATCTCGAACTTTACGTTATATTTGTTTGTCAAATACTATCATAAAATGTAGTATATGATCAGTCTTAAATTCTAACTTTGATTCTCTCTAGAAATATAGGTCTCTTTCACCTTGTTCACTACTCCTTTTCATACAGAACATGTCATGTCGGTCTGTCACTCGAAATATAAACCCGATAAAATTTAAGTACATCCTCCATGATCATCCAGTCATTAGTAGATGCCAAATATCTTAATCGAAACAATCGGACAAGATTAAAAATGCAAAAGCAAACTAAATAATGTCTGCACGAAAGCCAATAAAACGCATAGCTATCTATCTTGAAACCTAAATATCAGTTCGACCTTCTTTACGAATTGTCGGAATAGATAACACGCTCTGCGAAAGGAGGGACATTTCATATTACGTACACAACAAATCCTCCGAGATATTTTTCGCGAATAGCTAAGAAGGGCTTGAAAATACCAAAGGGCAAAAGCACGTCCCGATTATGGAACATAAGAATAGCAGTTGATATAAGTAGTCCGTAACAGCCAATTTACTCGTCAGTAATACAAGCATCTGACATCCGCCTAAAAGCAGCTTTTAAACACGTGTTGTGTAAATAGAGTGAATAAGTGTGTGTTGTTTAACGCCAACTCCGCAATTTGTCAACTATATAATGGCGAGAACAAGTTAATTTTCAGTGAAATGATGATGAGGTCCGCTTTGTATTAGACCAACACTCTTAGTTGGATTTTTCTAATGCTAGCACACTGAAACAACAGTCCGTGGATAGACATGTCGCCCCACTCGGATACATAATTCTGTTCCAGAGGCAACCAGCATTTGCTCTTTCTCCTTAATTAATACTGAGTGCGTAGAAGAGAAGCAACAAATACTAATTTGATCGTCTTTGGGTTGACCCAATCGTGGCTGGAACCAACAATCTTCCGCACTCGAGGCAAGCATGCTAACCATTACACCACCGATACGGTTTGTTCAAATAGACATTTGGTTATTCTTTGTATATTCAGATATTTGGTGGTATTATTTGTTTTCTATTAAGTGACATGAACACCTTTCTTAGAATGTAACATTTCCAGGTCATGCTTGGTGACGTCAGCTTGTTCTATGTCGTCTGCAAGTTCTGCATTTACACTGTTCTCTCTCAGAGCTGCTATAAACTTGTCATAATGGTTTTTATCTCTGATCTTTCATAGCAGTTTTCTGTTCATTTCTGCGGGTACAATGATGGACAATATTTCAACAGAATCGTCAGGATTTAAGATGCCGTCTGATACAAGCTGATTTATTATATGGGCTGTAGAAGCCATTTCCTGGACTAATGTATCGTAATTCCCTGGAATTCGAACTGTGTGTTCACCTTCAAGGATTAAAATATATGAAATAAAAGTACAAATAGTTATGATAGCGAAATGTGTTTAATCCTGCAATTGTGTTATTTTGAGTACTAATTAAGGGTTCTCAAATAAACGTCAGTGTTATTTAGTCATGCACCTAATAAAGCATTTCTGGTACCTTTGAATCATTTAGAAGAACATAAAGAAACGGTAACAGTATAAGTGATGACGTCATAGATGATGCTGAAGAACCCTTGATTCAGCTATTCTCAGACGTTTCTATATTGTAGGATAAGCGCAATATACGCACATTGTCGTTAAATATTGAATTATCTTTTTTTCACTCTTTGCAGGAAAAAATGAGTCAATAGGACAGTATATTATAGATCTATATACGAATTAAAAAGTAAAATGTTTCAGAATTCCAATTTGAACATGACACACAGTATGATATGGTGTTTATTAAAATCTGTGAAATGGGGCCGAATAATGCATAGAAACTATGATTCGAATATAATCTGACAACGTCTAGTGGGTTGTATTTTCATCTTACGTAGCATTTCGTCAGAGAATATGACGAACACTTGTCGTACTGTTTGATGTTGTAGATTTTGATATGTAAATATCATAAAAGGGGTGGGGTCATTCATTTCATATTTAACGCTTATATTTGTGTCTTAAAACGACCTAATTGAATGTCAAATAAATAGACTTCAAACGTCATTCAATATATTTGGTTCTTTTCACAGTCAGTGTTGCAAAATATTCTTTTTTATTCTATTAATTTATTTTTGCCGTGTTAGTTGTTACCTTGCTTTTGTTTGAAATGTCCTTCCGGAATGTTACTCTATGTGTAAGGTTGATTTCAGTATTCTGGCACGTTTTCATAATCATGATGCGAGATGTCACATTCCTGTAATATTACTGACGTGTTTAATAAATAGACAATGTATGTAAAGTGTGTTTATACTGCAAAATCATGTATGCAACAAATTAAACTAACACACACAAAACAGAACATCGGACATTTGGTTGAATACCCTATTGAGAGTCTAAAGTTCGGTCCTTGTTTGATCATTGTCTAATGCTCTTCGCTCTACATTAGATGCAGGGTGCCAGGATATTTCATAAAGTCAATGTTTATACGTACAACTCTATATAAAGCTGTAAAATAGTTTGATGCATAAAACTAGTTTAGCCCTGCCACTTTTTACTGAAGTGCCTGATCCAAGCCAGGAAACAGCTGTCTTCTATATATGTTAGGGGTGTCGATTTTGCCTCTTTCTACGATTTTCTTTTTTGATTTTATTTTCGAACTGTTCCGACAGTATGGGACGTCGTGGTCGTGATGGTATGGTAGTTGGATATACAACTACCTGTGTAATCAGTGCCTATCACCACTAAAGTTGTGAATTCCAACCCCGTTCATGGCAAAGTTTAATCGATACATTATCATTATGTGATACAGTTTGTCAATGAATTGCAACAGGTCAGTTTTTCCGGGTACTCCGGTTTCCTCCACCAATAAAACTGGCCGCCGCGATATAGCTTAAATATTGTTAAAAGTGGATTTAAGCACCACAAACCAACCAATCGACAGCGTGGTTTTTTTCATTTGTATACTTACCTAATATATTTAATCGCATATCTAATTTTGGATCATAAATACCTGTTTCTTCAATATTCATTCGTTCCGTTCGTTGAACAAGATCAGTGTAATTTGGCTCTGCCGTTCTTAGTGCAGCTAAGCAATCATTATAAATGTTAGATGACCGGTCTGACAATATGTCTAGTAGCTTCTTGTTTCTCTCAGATTGTCTAGCAAACTGTGTTACTTCAGCTCTATCCTCCATAGTAAGTATACATCGAATACACCCGTCAAGTTCAGTTGTATGCACAATTTCATCATAGAATGGTATATGATGTTTAGAAGAACCTACAATGTTTCATATGAATAATTAGTGGCACCAGTCGTATTACTGTTACGATATGAATATCATCTGATAATTAAACCGCATTGAACACTAAGTTATTATACACAAATAAGTACAATAGCATACAAATACACATTAGTGGCCGTCGTGGTCATGATCGTATGGTAGTTGGATTTACAACTACCTGCGCTATATGTACATATCACCACTAAAGTTGTGAGTTTGTTAGCGAATTACGACAGGTTGGTGGTTTTCTCCGGATACTCTGGTTTCCTCTGCCAATAAAACTGACCGCCACGATATAACTGAAATATTGTTGAAAGTGGCGTTAAACACCATCGACCAAACCAAGCCATAAAACACACATCAAACCCATACAAAATAAATGAATATAAAGGCGACATAAATAATAACGTTGATATCAAATTTAGTGCGCAAGATGCGTTTGTGGAATTATATTCATCAGTTACGCGCAAAATCAAGGGATTGGAAAGACAAATAATATAATGTTGTAGGGGCAATACAACCAAAGGGTCTAAAAAGAATAGCCATAATCAACTACGGTCATCTATACATGAAGAAAGAAAACCTTAGTTTAATTAATATTTGCATTATTCAGGAACTGTAAATTTCAGTCATAAATATATCTACTAAACCATGTCAGTACCGAAGGACTCACTACTGGGCGGATGAAACCTTCGGGGACTTACAGTCCGCCAGCAGACCCAGTGATAGCAATAAAAACACATGCATGTATATCAAATTTAGAGCACACGAATATCTTAATGACACCATTACATGTTACAAAAAATGTTAACACTGTAATTTTAGACAAGATAACTCCATTAAGCAACGAGGACTAACTCAAGTCTTCCAGATGAGTAAGCATCTCCAGATCTACTAGAACTAGAGAAGGACAGGATTTAGCCGTGGCAACCGGAACATATCCGTAGTAATAGAAAACACCGACATTCTGTATCGGTGAACCATAAACGTCAGAGGAAACCAAAAGGGCAATCAAGAATGGACAATTCAGAGGACCTGGGAACATTGTGCACACAAGGCAGAAAACAGAGACAATCAAAACAAGAAAAAACAAAACACATGTGTTGGAAACCACTATACGCAAACAAACACAAAAAACACAATAAGACATGAGCCCTACCAGAAGCAACTGGAGGTAAAGACCAACCTAACATCGTTTTTATACTGAAATCATAGCAATGACACGATGGCGACTGTAAAACTTTAGAAGTAATGCCTTCAACTTATCCACTTGCTATGAATCCCTGACATTTAAATAAAAATGTGTATGAATGTGAGATCTGGAAACCTCACCGATACACATGTAACTCTGTCCGGAAAGGAATTCCTGAAACCTCACAGATACACAAATAACTCTGTCCAGGGATGAATTCATGAAACCTCACAGATACACCTATAACTCTATCCAGAGAGCATCTCGTGAAACCTCACAGATACACCAATACCTCTGTCCAGAGAGGAATTCATGAAACCGCACAGATACACCTATAACTCTGTCCAGGGATGAATTCATGAAGCCTCACAGATACACCAATACCTCTGCTCAGAGAGAAATTCATGAAACCTCACAGATACACCTATAACTCTATCCAGAGAGGATTTCATGAAACCTCACAGATACATATACAACTCTGTCCAGAGAGGAAGCTATGTAACCTCACATATACACCTATAACTCTTCCAGGAGAGGAATTCATGAAACCTCACAGATACACATATAACTCTGTCCAAAGAGGAATTCGTGAAACTTCACATATACACCTATATCTCTGTCCAGAGAGGAATTCGTGAAACCTCACAGATACAACTATAACTCTGTCTAGAGCGGATTCGTGAAACCTCACAGATACAATTATAACTCTGTCCAGAGAAGATTCGTGAGACCTTACAGATACACACATAACTCTGTCCAGAGAGGATTTCGTGAAACCTCACAGATACACCTATAACTCTATCCAGAGACGATTTCGTGAAACCTCACAGATACACCAATACCTCTGTCCAGAGAGGAATT
>MJUT01058120.1:524849-535161 GCA_002080005.1 Gigantidas platifrons
TTAGTTATATAAATATATATATTATATTATGAACGCCTAAAATGGTTTGTAAAACAACACCAAGTACTCAAAACGATCATGACCACGATGGCCCCTAGAACAATTAGAACAATATATAAATACTATATAGAAATGAGTGAAGGGATGGAACAACCGGGTCAACAACTGTTGACAGTTATTGGAAAAGCATAGGGTGTTGGGTGCAGGCGAACAAACAGTTGATGTTTTTCGTAGCCGCTGTAATCCGCCTACTGTTTTTTAATCTACAAAAGCAGTGTTTTTCGTGCCACTTCCCAAACAGGTTACCCAATATGGTCCACGACCAGGCATTCGTATCATAATCTGACAATTAAACCCCCCCCCCTCATATCGAGAGGGCTCCCATATTCACCACATGTTGACGAACTGAGCAGCTCTGTAGGTCTGGGCACTAGGAACCTTCACAGTACCAAATACATTTCGTTGGTGATTTAAATTCCTCGATATACCCCTAATAAAAAGACGCAATGATTTTTTTATTTTTTTTTTTATTTGTGAATTCCTTTATTTAAATACGATTAAATGTAAATTTCCTGTAATAACTACACAACATAATGATATTTGTACGTTTGGCATCTTATGATATTGTATTTATTTATTAATTATTTTTATTTTTTTACATTTGACATGTAAAAATTGCCATGATTGTGTTGCATTTGCCATTATATATGTTATGTCTGTTATCTGTTCATTTCCTTAATAATGTAAAATTTGTTCTATATTTTAACGTCGTGTAACACATATTGTGTCTGAGCGTTATCTAACAAAATCTTGACATCCCTGTTTGTATCAAGTGATTTGGAATATATATGCATCCGGAAACACTCATTAATTTGTATCCCACTCTGATTCCGGCAAAAACAAGATAAAAATGCTTACTTAACCTTTGAAACATGAAGTATATCCTTGTTAAATTATAAAAACGGGTCGTTTATGTCTAAATGTTATGTAAAGAAGTATATAACAAAGACAAGAAATGTGAGTAATAATAATTTTATTAACCATATGTAGTTGTTTGTTTCTTTGTTGTTTTTTTCAATGACATGTGATATTTTGAATTAAAAAAAATAATAAAAAAAATACCACTATGTCGAAACAGGTCCATGTGCAATGAGAAAATCCTCAGAAGAGGCTAGTTCGACATCACTCTTACAGTCATGTACATGATCGCTCACTTTCCTGGCTTGATGCAGGCACAATTGTAAAAAGTGGCGGGTTTAAACTAGCTTTATTTGCCTAATTCTTCCCCTCTTGGTGAAATGGTGCCGTTACATGTAAAAAAAAATGCAAACCCTTACATTTAACCATTCGAACAGGCAGTGTTGATTCAAATAACGCTATAATCTTGAACATTATACATAATATATTTAATCTTGGTGAAGTTGTTTTATGTTTAATATTAGTTCTACTATAGAGAGCCGATGTCCTCAGCCATCATTTATTTTAAGATATATAACTAAATGCTATAATTACAGTGGTGTAACAGTAGACAAGATGAAGAGAAGATCACAAAGGGAGCCTTTAATGAAGTATGTTAATAATATATATATTTTGCAAAATAACTAAAACAGAATGTCGTAATACCACTAGTGGAGTAGGAACTGGTTAACCTTCCGGAGCACCTCAGTTTCGGCACTGACATGGTTTATTAGATTTTTTTTTTAATTTACAGTTCCGAAATAATGTAATTATTCCCAAAACTAAGGTTTCCCTCCTTCAGACAAAACTAAGGTTTCCCTCCTTCAGACAAAACTAAGGTTTCCCTCCTTCAGACACTGTACTGTGTAGGCACTTTAGTTTTATTTCTAAACTCTTTTAAAATTATTTGGCTTTCCAGAATCTCGACATTGAGCCTACCTGATGAAGGTTATCCCAGAAACGTGCCGTGCACACTAAATATAATATCTCCGTTTCTATTAATCCATTTTAATACTGAAATTTTGCCAACACGCAGTGTATTATGGGATATCATGATAAATTCTATTTACAGATGATTCAAATTTTACATACGAATCCAAATTATACTCATACAACAGAGAAAAGGATATCGCGCAACCAAATGCTGTTTAAAAATATAAATAGAGATGTTCCAATTCTAATAAGGATGCAATTATAAGATAATTGTATGTACAGACCGTTACAATACTGACAATTTCTCAAAAGTTTTCTAGCAAATTCATTCTTTGTCTTTTTTCTTAACTCTCTTAAATACAGTTTAAAAAAAATTTAATTACACCATTTTGTTTTTAAAACACATTGATCTATCATGCATTGGAATTGTCTAAAAGCTGTAATTTTTCAACCAGGAAACAACAGGAGAATATCAATAGACATGCTCCAATTCTAATAAGTAAGCAATTATAGGATTATAATACGTGCAGACAGTTGCAATCTGTTACAATACTGACAATTTTTCAACAGTTTTCTAACAAATTCATTCTTCATCTTTTTTCTTTACACTAGGGTTCTTATTTTTACTTAAATTTTATCAAACCCCTTCGATAATCTTTCATTTAACACAATCAAACTGTCTTGCATTACAAATAAATGCATAGGCCGCATGTACTGCATGAAAAATTTCAGCACTTCCTCCTTTGTCTGGGTGATACTTAAGGATAGCTACCCGATATTTTTCTTTTATTTCTTCTCTGGTAGAATATTCTGTAAGGTCAAAAAGAGCATACGCAGCGTGTAGAACATCTTCACACAAGTCCTTTATTTTCCTCTCCATTAAGGCAAGTGCTTCTTCTGGGTCTTCTTTTATAATTTTACTCCATACCTTATCACCTAAAAAGTAATCACCGACTCCAACCGCAATTGCTAACCCAGCACCGACTACCAGGCCTAAAGAACCACCAATCTCCGACCCACACAGCAGCATTCCTCCAATGCCCAACCCATTTGCTGTTATGGAGCGTCCAAATGCTTTTTCCATTTCAGCTGTAGTGATATCTCCTGCATTCCAATGTATTAGGATATCGTGTGACTGCTTCATTAACATTCCTGCCATTACAATGGGACATGTTACCTTCGCAACAACAGTAAGCGTCCCAGCATAGGCAAAACCATTCGCAGTTGCATACTGGGCCACCATGTTCACTCCGCTCAAGGCTAATCCAAAACCAGCCCCCCTTGCTGTTGCAATTACTGTCTCCTTCGTTACAACTTTAACAAGTTTTTCGATGGAAATTTTACCATCGTAATATTTCCTCCATTCATCACCGAACGTACAAACAAAGGTAGTGAGTCCATCCACAGTGGCCATTACAACAACATTAAGAGCAGCTTCCTTCAGCATGGCACGATTGGTATATTTTTGTCTGTATGTAACTGTCAAATTTTCTTCAAAATGGGCACTCCATCTTTCTTCTATGATTTTCATTTCACTTTCGTTAGTCATTATGGTTTGTTCATGGTTCGCAATCTTGCCCCTCAAGTCTGCAACATCTTTATTCTTCTTGGTTATTCCTTTGTCTAACCCGTTCGTTGTTTTGCCTTTATGTAATGCAATGTCACGAAGTTCCACCTGTTGTTCCAACTTTTCAAGTACTTTATCCACTTTACTACCAAATGATTTAAGCTTTTTTTTCATTTTACTGACATCAATTTTTATACTCTTGTATCTCCCGTATTCATTTGAAGTCACCAAATCTTTAAGTAATGTCTCGTTGTCACGAAGAAATGTTTGCATTGTCTCTGTTTCATCAATAGGATATTTGAAACCAATTCGCTCACTTTGTTCAAAATTACTTCTCACTTCGGCTCCAACGTCTATGTTTCTTTTCCTAATGGTATTAACAACATCTTTCGGTCCTACTAATTTAACATTTTCTAGACTCATTGCCTCGGGGTAGTTAGCATTATCGGGATTTCCTTTCCAGTTCGTATGCCAGTGTTCCATCATATCAATTAAATTCATAGCTTCGTCTGTATACTTAAACTGCACGGAAAAATATTCGCCCGTCTTTGTGTTTCTGAAAACAGCGTCGGCATATTCCGGTGTTTTCATCTCTCTGCCATTATACCTAAACCTCCCACGACCATCACCAGCGATAAGTTCTATGGGAAAGTTTTTCCTGATAGCTTCCGCCATTATTTTGGCTATTTGTAACTCTTCGAATGTAATGCCAAGAACGTTATTATCTCTTCCTTGGAGGTTTCGTAATACCTCGGGTTTTTTCTTTACCATCTCCATTGCGGCTTTAACACCTCCTCGTCTTAGTATCTCGACAAATAGAAGCCATGGAAAACGTTCATACATTGCAATAGATGTTTTACTAGGAAGTAAAGAAGGAGCGGTGTTGTCCTGGGGACCAGGCATTGCAGATATTATGTCTTTCAAATTATTATAATGTCTCATAAATCTGTCAGCTTCTTCTTTACTGATCTCTATGGTAACAGGTTCCCTCAGTTTAACACTAGAATCCGGAGTATGGATAATTAACTTCATCCGATGGACAAACGATTCACTCTTACAAGTATCTAATGCTAAGCTTATGCCAAGTGACAACAAGACAGCCCACATGCGAATTTTATATTCTTTGGTAGCTTTAAATTCGATGTCTGCTTCAAAGGTGGAATTTACATTGACTTTTGAGTAACATGGAAAGACAAATGCTATATTTCCTTCATCAGAAATCGACCTGCGTATACCCTGTTTAGTGATTGAACATTTCATTTTCCAAGAACTCAATGTTAAACCCTCCGTTACCATTTCTACTGCATTCGGATCATGCGCAAATAACTTCATTTCTATTGGATGAATGAGTATGTCAGATGCTAAAGTTACTTCGACGTAATTTATACTTCTTGATGTTTTACTAGATGTAAAGATTCCTGGTAATAATTTCTGAACTTTTAAATCTTCTTTCACCTCATCATAGTTACATCCAACAGTCTCCCAACAGCCCCTAACACCAGAACAGAAATTGTTAAAATCACAAAGCCATCGCCTTATTTCCCTCACCACCGCGTCGTTATCTCCCCCTTCAACGACCTCATAGTCATAGACTAGGAAGGGAAAACCATTGTACAATCCTTTTATCTTTTCTGCATTCCATGAAAACTTGCGTTTCTTGTTGGCCCTTTTAGCTTCTTCTAGGATTGGCCATACTTGAAATCGTAGATTTCTGGAGATATCTTCGTTTGTAACTAGGCCTTCCTTCACTAAAATCTTACATTTAGTTTTCAATTCTCTCACAATTTCCCTATCTATTTTGTCTATTGCCTCCTCTGTCAGAGTGAAGTTGGTTTGTAGAGCTTCAGTTAAAGCATATTTATACAATTTAGGTAAATTTACATCTTTACTGATATCTGAAAAAAATAGATAAATATGATAATTAAAATACACTATTAACATCTGGCTATTAAGGATACTAACAATACAACGATTACAACCTCCTTCAGATGTGAATGCTACTATCTAATGAAATTTATAAAATATTGTCTTATCCTACATCTGGAGCCGGCATGGTCGTGATCGTATGGTTGTTGGATCTACAACTACCTATACAATCGGTGCCTTTGATTTCCTCGAGTCTGTGTTTTTTTCCGGATACTGTGGCTTCCTCCACCATTAAAACTGACCGCCACGATATAGCTGAAATATTGTATAAAGTGGCGTAAAACACCCCGATGTTTGGAAATTGGAAGTAATAGTGATATCTGAAAAAAGGTAATTATGATAATTAAAATACTCTATTAACATCTGACAATGAAGGACACTAACTATACAACGATTACTATTACTACCTTCCTCAGATGTGAATGGTACTATCTAATGAAATTTAGAAAATACTGTCTTATCCTACATCCGGAGACGTCGTGGTTGTGATCATATCGTTGTTGGATCTACAACTACCTATGCAATCGGTGCCTGTCACAACTAACATTCTTTGTTCGAATCCCGCTCATGTCGAAGTGTACTCAATACAAAATTATGTGATAAAGATTGTCATTGATTTTTTCGAGTCTGTGTTTTTTTCGGATACTGTGGCTTCCTCCACCAATAAAACTGACCGCCACGATATAGCTGAAATATTGTATAAAGTGGCGTAAAATACCCTCGATGTTTGGAAATTGGAAGTAATAGTGTTACATTTTTTTTTATCTTATATATTCATTGTGGTCAGAAATAGTTGGCTATGATATTTAGTCCTGAAATTGTAATTTGTGCTTTTGTGTGAAAACTTTTAAACCTTATAACATGGCGAGAACTAGTTAAATTGGATGGATGATAATACCCGCCTTTTACTAGATCAACTCTCTCAATTGGATATGTTTTTATATATGCTAGCTCACTGAAACAACAGGCCACATGTAAACATGTCGCAGCACTCATCAATTATAATGATAATTAAGAAAAAAAGATAAGGTGACGACGAATCATTTTGTCTAGCACTTCTTTCTATGTTCATGTAAATTCCTCTCGGGCAATAGATTTATAAAAAAAAGTTCTTTGCTTCTAAATCATGTAATACATTTGCTCTTGTTCTGTTTATAAAATATGTCTAAACTACGACCATGCGCTAATCCCACTACTGGCAATGTCTGTTTTAGTTCATTGTTTATAAACAATAGAGAAGCTGAATCAAGAATACAGAATCCATAGCAAATTGGCAACATTAGGTACACAAGACACAAGACGAAGAGAAAAACACACACAACATAATATGTGTTGGACACCACAATACGCAAAGAAACACAAATAAATTAGACATGATCCTTTCTACAAACAACTGGAGGAAAAAGAACTAACCGAACATAGTTTTATGCGGAAATTGTAACTGACATCACAACACGGAATTAAGAATGGAAAGGCACATAATGGAATATCACACAAAAAAAAATAAAGTGATGAGCAGCACAAACCCCACCAGAAAAAAAACTAGGGTGAGCTCAGGTGCTCACGAAGAGTAAGCAGTTCCTGCTTCCCATAAGATATCCACCGTGTTACTCATATATATAGTGAAGTCCAGTCAAAGTTAGGAGGTGATGGAGGAAAGACAAATGTCTGTAAAAAGTAAAATATCAATTGTCATTTGAGATATTGCTATTTCGTAACCATCAATGCGATTGTAATGACGACCATATGTCTTTTGTAGCGACGACTTCAACCTAGGAGCAACTTGGCCTTGTATCGTTTGCTTCAGTAGCTGAGCTCTGTCCAGAAAATCACTGTACTAGATACAAGCTCAAGAAAAATGTATGTGCTGTGAAATGTAATCTCCATACGCTAGTGATACTGGAATATTTCTTCTAATAAAAGGGAAGTTGACTATTGGAAAAGTTAAGTCATCACGTTTGTCCTACAGTTTTGTTTTCAATCGTTCTCCGTTCCTTTGTCGATTTCAAGATGAAAGCCATTGAATAAAGTGTTAGTAGCATCTAGATAGCGGAAGCTGGAAGTAAAGGTATGTGCTCAATTTTTATCTTTATTCTTGAAAAGCACTTGAAGGAAGTCTGTCTTATAAGTGTGTAGAACGCAAAATAGGGGAGAAACACATCACAATTCATATCCATTGGAATACCAATCGTTTGTTGGTCCACCAAACATGACAAATATGATGTACATCAATAAATCTAACATTTGAATTGTCTCGTCTTGTGTATATGTCAACAAAAGAAACGATACAAGTGTTTGATGCTCAATATTGCTACATAGAGAAAAAAAAAGAGAAAAAATCGTATAATTTAGATTCATATGGACATAATAACCAAGGCAATATCAACAAAATTTCTCAACATCATTATCAGAACAAATCATGGACAGATAGAAATTGTCATGCAGCATGGAGGTTTGCGGAGTTCAATAACGTGTGTGACCACCTCTTGCAGCAACGACAGCTTCGCATCTCCGACGCATAGAACCAATCAATCGTTGGATAAAGGCTAGTGTGATGTTGTGGCACTCGTGAACAAGTGCTTCACGCAGATCCTGTAGTGTTTCCGGTGGATTTGTACGGTGGCGAACACATCTGGATCAATCGTGTTTTAGTTCATTTTTGGATGGAAGCGAATCTGTGCACTTGTTTGTTTATGTTCTAGAAAAGGGATACATTTGGGTATATACGTGTTGTATTGAGATCGCATTAACTGTTTAACTTCACTGCAGTGTTCGTGTGTGTGACAATCAATAATCTGGATTTCCGCTCGCACACGTGATAGTTTTTATGTGTTGAATGATTTGAGGTGAGAGGCGGTTGTTCATTTGTTTAATATTGGTGGAATTATTTAGGATTACTGTTTAAATTTTCTTTTCATAACATTGTAGACGCCATATATCACCCCTTACCAACCTCTCCAGACTTGTCCGGTGGTGAACAAAAGTCATTATTCCGGTTGCTGCATTCCTCAGACGTTTCTCTATATTTTTGAACGTGTTTTCGTCTGAAATATTGATATAATATTTGCTGATGGACTATAATCAAATAAACATGAATCGAATCAGCCATGAAATATATACCAGTATACAAAAAAACCACTTACACTCATCCATTTTGCTAGATTTCTACCTTGTCAGGACCAAGTAAGCTGGTTTGTCTGGTTCAACTACAATGAACGAGTACATAAAGTTAATGAAGCTTAATATGTATAAATAGAAACAAACCTAATAAACCGAAAGATATCAAATTTAGGGCGCACGACTTCTTCTGAAATAAAAAAAAAAAGGATTTTCACTCTCATTTTCTTGTTGTGATTATATATGAAATACTGCTCGCTGGCTAAATTTGTTATATAGATGCCTGTGAAATACGGAGATTTTCAAGTGAAGTAAAAAAAAAATATCATCCCATCAATAAACACACAAAGCTGAACATCTTTCACCATGCAAAACAAATAATTAAAAGAACATACACTAAAATTTGATGAAAAATGAAAAGTTAAAATATTTAAATTCCCCCTTTGATGTCAAAAACTGTATTTGTTGAAAATGGGTTTTCCTAAAACAAAAATTGAACCATTCATGCAGCACATACAAAAAAAACGTAAGCATTTGTAATTGCACACTGGAGATATTTTTTGCAATCGGGTAATGTTTTATAATCTGTATTCTTAATGTTCTAGAGGTATAAACGCCTTAATTCTAAGAAAGTTGCAATATTTGGAAAACCTCCCACCTCTGTATTAACAAGAAAACAAACTTGCACAAAGTTACACAAATTACCATGAACATTCTATATTTAAATCTTTGATGACTTGTATAACGGTGTGGTTAAGTGTATTTATGTTCTTATTCAATATTTCAACTGAACATAAAGCAATTATAAAGAAAACTCACACGCCTGTATTTGGAATATCAGCTCGCCATGACAGCACAATATGCTATTTTATTTTTAATAACAATAAAATTGTGTTAAAAAACTAAACTGCATGTCATCGACCGCTGCAAAATATTAATGACAGTATACAAAAGAAACAATATATCATTGTAAATATATATATAAACGTCAATCTTCATGATTATATTGAATATTATTTAAAACAATAGATATTAAATGCTTAGTAAACAATAATTAATTGTGTGGGTGGGTGGTTGCGTAGCAAGTACTGTGCTATTTGAATGGCGAAGCTCGAATGACAAAATAGAACATTTCAATTTACCGCATAACTTTAAACATGAAAACATCGTGCAAATTGTTACATTAACAGATCACAATATCAACCAATTAGATAATGTGTAAACATAATGTTTACATATGAACACGTGTTCATAGTAAAAAAAAAAAAAAAAAAAATACACGTGCTCCAGATCTAGAGTAACCTTTATAAATACATTTATGTTCTTATTCTATGTTTCAACCGAACAAAAAGCAATTATAAAGAAATCCCAAACGCCTCTATTTTGTATATCAGCTTCCCATGACAGCACAATAAGCTTCGATTAACAAAGAAAGAGAAAAGTAGGAATAAAAATTATAAACCTATATGTTTACATACTGATAATCTCTTATCAATACTCTCTTTCAAATAACTGTCTTTAGCTTTTTCACCTTTCCACCTTCCATGTAATTTAAACAATCTATCTTCGATCCCGGCTTCTGCTGCATCGGTAGCACCACCTGATCTCGGGGTATGCAAGCCAAATTTACTCTAATCTAAGCCAATACTGTCAAAACCCCAAGAGTAAAATCTCTCTTGCTCTAGTATATGAAATGTGTCCTGTACTTCTAAGTTTATAAGTGTCTCAGGTTTTACAATAACAAATAGATCTGAAAATGTAATCATTAGAGTTTTTCTAAATATTAGCTAGCTTGAGATAGCGTACAAGCAC
>MJUT01058120.1:544168-560914 GCA_002080005.1 Gigantidas platifrons
GCCAGTTACAATATCACAACAGATATTAGAGCAATATACAAAAATGACCATGCCAGCTACAATATCACAACAGATATTAGGGTTATATAAAAAAAACTGACCATGCTAGCTACAATATCTCAACAGATATTAGGGCAATATAAAAAAAAACTGACCATGCCAGCTACAATTTTTCAACAGATATTAAGGCCATATCAAAAACTGACTATGCCAGCTACAATGTCTCAACAGATATTAGGGCCATATAAAAAAACTGACCATGCCAGCTACAATATCTCAACAGATATTAGGGTCATATAAAAAACTAACCATGCCAGCTACAATATCTCAACAGATGTTAGGGCCATATAAAAACCTGATCATGCCAGCTACAATGTTTCAACAGATATTAGGGCCATGTCCGTTAACAGTTGCGTCAAGCAAGACAGCCAAAACTGGCGTACCGAAAGACTCAGTTCCAAAAATAGAATTATTATTAGAACATTGTTCATAAATACCATATGTATTTTTAAACTCTATAACGTCTCGTACATATTACCGATACTCTAAATTCTGGTTAAATATCAAAGGCCAATAAGCTGCTGATTTCCACTTGAGTACAACTAAAGTACCCTTAAATCTACAACCTATAAGATGTTTAATAGCTCTTATCACCAGATTAACAGAAGGCACTAACCAATTATTTTCAAAAGTCCAAATTTGAGAAAAGGCATTCGACAACTTCAGAGCCTGGTTGCCAAAACAATGAATTGAATCTGTGTAATTTAGTATATAGAGCACTAGCAAATCTGTTCATTGTGTGTGGACCCCACATACTATCTAGGAGTAAGAAGAACTTTGTAGTGAACGCCAATCTTCAACATCGACAATTCTACTAATATAATCAGCTTTCTCATTTGCAGATCAAGGAATCAATTGTATGTCAATGGAAATCCCTTTTTCAATACATAATGAAAAAATAGATCAAGCAATTACATTAATAATTTCTTTCATACTACCCGAATTTACTATTTTGACACAATTTTGATTGTCTGTAAACCATTTTATAGTTTTTCCTGTAAAACAGCCTTTAAAGAAAAACAAAGCTAATTCGGTTGTTTCGAATCATTTCCATTCCGTCAAATATTTGTTATTTTCGTCCGCCAGATCACGTGATTTCGTTGGAATATTATGCATTGAACTTCCGGTGTCAATGTACACAACAAAAACTCGAATCGATATGTGCCGTTTTAACGTTCGATCCTCAACTTAAAAAAAAATCGTAACATTTTCTGTAAAAGACATCAATTAAATTATTTTATTTGTATCAAAGACTTCAAATGCAGAGACAATTACTTCTTTAAAATTAAATTTGCTTTCATTCTTTATTTGCGGTTGTCAGCATCAAAGGAAAACGATCTGCCTTTATGTAGATATTTCTGATATCACACAGACAGTGAGGTACCGAACACCAATATTTATTCAGCGGTCTCATTGGCGTCTCCATATTACAATTACTTATAATCTACCGCATTTACGACTATAATATGTTGACGCTGTCACAGTAATAGCGTAAACACCGGAAGTCGCCTGCCTATTTGTTCAGAAGTCAAGACACGAAAAAGACGGAACGTGGTCGGAATTGACATGATTCGAAACAACCGAATTCAATGGCTTTTATCTCTCGTCAAGTAGAGCTTTGTATCATTTCAACTGAAGTCCACATCTTGCGGAAAATCCTATTTTCTAAATCAACTGTGTAAGCGCCAGCTGCGACATCACTTGCTTCTGCATAAATAAGTACTGATGATTTACTATAATTACCTAACCCTCGACAATTTATTTCTATAATGTTGTCCAACCAAAATGTTAACTTGTAAATTAAAAGACAAAATGCTGTTGTCCCAACCGGTTCGACCTTCGATGAGAAAATGCAGGATTACCATAAGATTCTGCAGGCATAATAGTTTGCTAACGAGACGGAACTCTCTGAAATGGATGTGCACGGTTCTTCGACTTGTCCTTAGTGTTACGGATGGCCCTGTTTTCAGCTTGACGAATTTTCTTTTCATCATCCGAGTCGGACGCTACTTCGTTTACTGTGCCCCAACCAGTAGGCGAAGAATCAGCGATACAAATTAATTTATTACGGCCCTTTATCTGGTCTGTGAGGTCTACAATTATCCGTGATGCCTGAGACTGGACTGATGAGATAAGCTTGGAAAGTTTATATAAGGACTCTAACACTTCCTCGTTCAATGTGTGCTATATACGATTTCCTTCGCTCTTAAACTTCAGAGCAACGTCTCCCTTAATTTTCTTCTTGATGCTGTCTTGTTCCTGAATTAACTGAGACTTCAAATCCCCTAGCTTTACGTCCAAAAAGTTTTTAAACAACTCCAAGGTGTCTTCCAGATCTGGATTTGCGTTTACAGGCGAGGAAACTTGTGAAACACTATTTCGTTGTTCGTCGGTCAAGTCTACTAATATAGTAGGCGAATTCGACATAATACTGACTTGTATTTTTTCGAGTACTGTGCTGTTTGAATGGCGAAGCTCGAATAACAAAATTGAACATTTCAATTTACGCATAACTTTAAACATGAAAATATCGTGCAAATTGTTACCTTAACAGGTGACAATATCAACCAATTAGATAATGTGTAAACATAATGCTTACATATGAACACGTGTTCATAGTAAAAAATAATAACACGGGCTCCAGAGTAACCTTTATAAATACATTAAACCACCCGTATTATTAGGGTTATAACAAATCCTGGACGTAGATTTAAAGACATTCTTTTTACTATTTATTACTAAAACAACAATTAATTAACGAAGGAAGCTGACACATATATTTATCAATTTTACTTTTGTTACTACAGTAGATTTAGGAAATGTTCGGTTGGTGTCGTATTAATGTTTTATTTCAAAGCTCTATTTGAGAATGCAGTAAAACTTGTCCCAATTATCTAAGTTTGTGTTGCTATCAATGAATAAATATAATAATTCTAATATTCAATGAAATATTGCATACTTAAAGTGACTTATCACAAATCGATTGATTCATTGATTGATTATTTAATTTCTTAACGCGCAGTGAGCAGTATTTCAGCTACATTCAGGACGGGAACAAGGTCAACGAAAGTGGGTAACGTTCTTGGAGAGCACCATGCTACGCACCAGCTAAAAACTTCTTTTGTAGATTTCGATAAAAGGTAGGCGCAGTGCATCCGCTACAGAAGACTAAATCTTTCGTCTCTACCCAACTCGTCATGCCTTTTCAGTGGCAGTTAAAGGTGGTTGAACCGCTTAACACATCCGTTCTCTCATTTCAATATAGTTTTTATATATTATTGAACTTCTTCTTGTTCTGATTATATATGAAATACTGCTCGCTGGACGTTAAGCAATAATCAATCAATCAACTAAATGTGTTACATAGATGCCTGTTAAATACTGAGATTTCCAAGTGAAATAAAAACAGGATTTTCACCAAGTGAAATAAAAAGTTTTTCACATGAATAACACACAATGCAGAACCTTTTTCACTATGAAAAAAAAGGTTAAAAGAGCACAAACTAAGATGTGATGAAAAATGAAAAGTTGATTTATTTAAATTCCCCTTTGATGTGAAAAACTGTATTTTTCGAAAACGCAGTTTCCTGGGTTAAAAAATGATGCTATCAATGAATAAATATAATAATTCTAATATTCAATGAAATATTGCATATTTAAAATGACTTATCACTAATCGATGGATTCATTGATTGATTATTTCTTAACGTGCAGCGATCAGTATTTCAGCTACATTCAGGACGGGAACAAGGTCAACGAAAGTGGGTAACGTTCTTGGAGAGCACCATGCTACGCACCAGCTAAAAACTTCTTTTGTAGATTTCGATAAAAGGTAGGCGCAGTGCATCCGCTACAGAAGACTAAATCTTTCGTCTCTACCCAACTCGTCATGCCTTTTCAGTGGCAGTTAAAGGTGGTTGAACCGCTTAACACATCCGTTCTCTCATTTTAATATATTTTTTGTATATTATTGAACTTCTTCTTGTTCTGATTATATATGAAATACTGCTCCTGGACTTTAAGTAATAATTAATCAATCAACTAAATGCTTGACGTAGATGCCTGTGAAATACGGAGATTTCCATTTGAAATAAAAAGATAATTTTCACAAAATGAAATAAAACGTTTATCCCATCAAATACACACAAACTTACACAATTTTTCACAATACAAAATTAAACTAGAGGCACAGTGGGCTGAACCTGTGTCACTCGCGTGTCGGACTAACCAGATAGAATAATTGCATATGGCGGCCATGATTGTTAACAGATCGAATGAAGTGAGCAATCTTTATAGAGTATCTTCCATATATGATATTACTAAGTTTCAGTTCATGTGGCCAAGCGCTTTCAGAGGAAAATACTTTTTTTTAAATTGAACAACCAGAAACAAAACTTCCTATGGCGGTAATGTTTCTTAAAAGGATCGAAACAAAATAAGCAATCTTAATAGTTGACCTTCCATAGAAGTTTCGGTTCATTTGACTTAGAAATTTCAGAAGAGAAGATTTTTTTTAATCGACCAACCAGAAACAAAAGTTGCCAATGACAGCCATGTGTTTTTAACGAGTAGACACAAAGTGAACAATCTTAATAGAGGATCTTCCATAGATGCTTCCTACTAAGTTTGGGTTCATTTCGCCTCTCAGTTTCAGAGTATAATTGTGTTTGAGGAATCGGCCAATAAGAAACAAAAAGTGCCCTGTAGCCGCCATGTTTGTTAATGGATCGGGATGAAATCAACAATCTTTATAAATGACAATAAAACGGAGAATGAAATCATTTATTTTTCTTTGCATATGTAATCAGAAATGTTCCATTCAATATCCAGTTTTACATAACTATTATACTGCTTGATTTTCCTTAGTCAGATTTTTTTTTCTCCAAAATCTGGAAAAATTATTTATTTGTGCGAAAATTTAAATCAGAAATATTAAAAAGAATATAAATAAATTTGAAAAGCACCCCTCCTTGAAGCATGTCAATAAATAGCATTGGAGGAAAATGTGTAT
This sequence comes from Gigantidas platifrons, assembly GCA_002080005.1. Classification (NCBI taxonomy): domain Eukaryota; kingdom Metazoa; phylum Mollusca; class Bivalvia; order Mytilida; family Modiolidae; genus Gigantidas; species Gigantidas platifrons. The sequence continues at coordinate 549,240 of MJUT01058120.1, forward strand.
TTAGTATGCAGACTGTAATGTCACTGTGAAACCATTATTTGGTCAGTGATATTAATTTTTAACTGTTTTAAACACCGAAATGAAAAAATATATCTAATCACTTACACTCAATGAACAATTGAAGACAAATGTTGCAATAAGGTCTCCCTCAAAAGATCTTCACGTAAATTAACATTGATTCGTTATGCTACGGGAAGATAAGTTCGTTCATCAGTTATAGAGAAATATCTATTAATGGAATCCGATTAGCAAAGTTCGTATTATTAATTGGCAGAACATCATCACTATACCTGGGAGTGAGATTAAAGGTTTAAGCCTCTCCATTTTTTAGTCATTGATAAGTTTTTGTATAAACTCAGACTCATAGGAGTATAGAAAATGTTGGAGAGGAGAGGGGCATAGTTTGTTCCCATAGGGATGCCTAGCTATGATTTGTTGAAAAATGTGCCATCCGAACTCGACAAATAAATGTTATCGATAAGGAACTCCAACATTTTGATGACTTTATTTTATGTGTAGCAATTTTTTACCTTTCGTTTCGTTTCGTGCTTGACAAAATAGGTTAATTCGTGACTCAATACTATAAACTTGTAACGTTGCCACCATTTTTTTTTAAAGTAAATTGCGTTGTGAATAATTTACTTTAAGGAGGAAACGAAGTGTAAAAGGTATAAAAGTCAAATATTTGGCTAGATGAAATTTTCGAGAATTAAAATTATCCTCTTCTTTCAATATCCACTTTTGATTGATTGAGTGAGTGAGTGATTGTTGCTTAATTCCAATTCAGCAATTTTTCTGCTATATTATGGCGAGAACAAGTTAATTATCAATGAGATGATGATGAGGTCCGCTTTGTTCTAGACCAACACTCTGAGTTGGATTTTTTTAGTGTTAGCTCACTGAAACAACAGTCCGCGGGTAGAAATGTCACTCCATTCGGACACATTATTCTGATTCCGAGCCAACCAATCTTTGCTCTTTCTCCGTAATTATGCGTACTTAGCGGAGAAGCAACAAATACCAATTTAATAGTCCTTGGTTTGACCCGACCGGGACTCGAGCCCACGATCTACCGCACTCGAGGCGAGCACGCTAACCATTACGCCACCGATGCGATGCTTTTGATAGATGTTACCACATAACCAGAATAAAAATTCGCCAGAAACCATTGTTTCCAAAGACGGACGAACACAACACCAACAACAAAGCCAACGTTTTGTGGTCGTACACAAAAAAAAATTCTTCAAAACTAAAATTAGTAAATCATGTTTACCATACTCCGTAATGACTATTGCTGTTGAGTGTGTTGTCTTCCATTGCTGTTGATATCTGTGCTGTTAATGTTTTCTAATTTGTAGTTTTAAAGTTCTAGAGTTGTAAACGCCCTAATTCTAAACAATTTGCGATATTTGGAAATCCCAACGTCTGTATTTACAAGAAATCACATTTACACAATGTTACACAAAGTTACCATGAATGTATTATATATATAAATGTGTTTATATATTTAAATGTCTGATGACTTGTGTAACGATTGGCTAAGTGCATCAAAACATCCGTATTATTAGGGTTATAACAAATCCCGGGCGTAGATTTAAAGACATCCTTTTTACTATCAATTACTAAAACAACAATTAATTGATGAGAGAAGCTGACACATATATTTATCAATTTTACTTTTGTTACTACATTAGATTTAGGAAATGTTCGGTTGGTGTCGTATTAATGTTTAATTTCATTGCTCTATTTGAGAATGCAGTAAAACTTGTCCCAATAAGCTTTAGTTTGTGCTGCTATCATCGAATCCAATAGTTTTGATTTGATTTGTGAATTTTGGTGTTTTAACGCCACTTACAACAATATTTCAGCTATATCATGACGACCAGTTTTAGTGGTGGAAGAAGCCGGAGTACCCGGAAAGAACCACCGACCATGGTGAAGTAACTGGTAAGCTTTATCACTTGCGGCTGTGAGTCGAGTGAACCCTTTTTTGTAATTTACCAAGTCAGACGCGAACCCACGCCGTATTGGTGATAGGCTTGTATGAGTTGTTAGGTAATCCAACCACCTAACTCATTGATCTACCCGGGCCCCTCCGATAGTTCTGATATTCAATAAAATAGCGAATATTTAAAATGACTTATTTCAAATCGATTGATGTGCTTAACATGCGGCGTGCAGTATTTCAGCTATAATCAGGACGAGAACAAGGTCTACGATATTAGGTAACGTTTTTGGAGAGCACCACGCTACCCGCCAGCTAAATACCTCTTTTGTAGATTTCGAAAAATTGTAGGTGCATTACTGCCGCTATAAAAAACCAAAGTTTTCGTCCCTACCCAACTCTCCATGCCTGTTCAGTGGATGTTAAATGTGATTGACCCGGTTGACACATCCCTTCCCTCATTTCAATATAGTTTTTATGTTATTGAATTTCTTCTTGTTCTGATGATAGCTGAAAAACAGCTCTTTGGACGTTAAGCAATAATTAATCAATCAACTAAATGTGTTACATGGATGCAGGGACGGATTAAAGCAAGTGTATGCCCTCAGCACAGGCCACCCTTAGTGTCCCACACCTTCCTCTGGCATAATGTTAATACTAACACGACCCATGTATGCCAAGACTCAACATAATTGTCAAATGCCTAACATTAAATTCAGAATTCTCTTATATTAAAATCGTTTAAATATCGTTTTTTTTCCCATATTTATATAAGCCCAATAACATTTATTAGTGTTTTAGTTAATTTTTCCTACATTTTTGTGTATTTTTTGGCCTAATATCTGGCTGATAAAATAAATTGCCTTGTGACGGAATTTTTGCTGTGACCCTTGCCCCTTGACACCCTAAGCATGTGCTTATTTTGCCTAAGGGTTAATCCAGCACTGGTCCACTCCCTCCCAATGCTTGACCACAAAGACAATTTCATTTATTCCAGGAGAGCACTTTAACCCTAGCCATAAGTTGGTTAAATGCTTACAGTATACGTGTGTGACAATTCCATCCATTCTCCATTCCACTTGTTAACTGCAAGTCATGTGTAATGATTCCAAGACAACATTGCCACTCACCACCCCCAAATCCGTAGGCTGAATACATTGACAGTAGGTCCACGAATCTCTCACACCTTCTCTTTGTCAAGGGTAAATCATAGAGATATTATTCCAACACAGCACACCCATCCCCAGGTGTTCACCACATAGGACCTAGACATGTTGTAATAAGACAAATGTTACAACCCCCCGCACAACATTTTAATTATTGATCATGTGTGTGACAAATCTTGTTTCTTAAATAAATCTTTTGCTATCAAATCTGTACAAAATATGAACATTTTTTTCTGATATAAATTACACAAGTTTTTTTTAGAATTAACTCATCAAAAACCTTTCCAAAATTACAAAAACAATATTGAATTTAAAATAAATTTTCAAATCAAATACATTGTATATAAATAAGCAATCATGGCGTTTGAATTTCCCTAATTGAGAGGCTTTTTTAAAATGTTATTTTGCATTTAAAAACCCTGACCTAATTACACCATGTTTAGACTGTCATTGAGCCAAACGATATATTGTCACGATGTTTTGTATTAAATATCTCACTGGTAAAATAGTGTTTAAATTTTAACTAACAATCACCATTTCTTTGTGTGAACTGACGGCACATCAACATGACAGCTGCTAAGCAACTTACAACTGTATAAATATAACGCAATTTATTTGTAATATACAATGAAGAATTGTTCAACATGAACGATTTAACTGCACAATATTGATTCAAAAACACGTTTTATGATACTTTTTGTATTAAATTATATTCATAAAATTATAAATTCCCCCTTTATTTGTCCCCTAAAAAATAAACAGAAAACACAAAATTTTCGTATTAAATATCACTTAACTAGTTATCATTGTTTTCCTCAATTAACAATACTTACTGACGACCCTATCTTACCACACAGGCACTCATGGCACGGAATTATCCCCCCCCCTTTCCTCCTCCCACCCTTTTAAATTTTCTGTTTACCAACATTGTATTTATTTTCAATAAAATGTCCTTATTGTTTCATCTTTTTTTACTTAAATTAACTTATTCGTGTCCTTATTCGTACAATCTTATGTTAACAACAACTTACATGTGGCAACCACAGCCGCTTGGGGACATGAACAAATTTTTGGTGAATATTTTCTTTTTAAAAAAATATTTGGTGAATATTTTCTTTTTTTATACGTAATTGGTACCCTACTGTGCATGTCTAACCTGGTTTTAGTCGATTTTATACACTTTCACATAACCCCGTATTTTCTATCAAATACTATAAAACCAAAAGGCTGAACACTGGCTTCGTGTTTCTAAAAATAACGTAAAATTGTTACCGTCAGGAATCCCCGCTGGTTTCCAGTGAATAAAGTCCTCTCCGATCGGTTCAACTGTCGCCGTCGTTTCTGAAGGATCAACACTTAATGTCCAGAATAAAAAAAAGTCCAATTCATAGCCTTCAAATACGTGATTTTTTGCTTTATAGCCGCTTGTCGACTGTTTTGAATTTATTCGCCCGGAACCACACACAATTTCCCGCGGTATTGGTCAAGGGCGGATAACTCTTGTTTCCCGGGGACTTCCGAACTTACATGTGACAAATAAAAGAATCCGATGACTTCCGATGAATCTAAATAGAGCGCAATTTTTCACTTTGGAGAAAAAAATGTTTGAAGAGAAAAACATGGAAAAGCAAACACATTGCGTGGTAAACAAAGAGAATATTGTTTCTTTGTAATTACAAATCCATATAAAAATAACACACACTAAAGCAAAATAAAATTTCAGATGTTTAGCCACAAATCAAAAATATCTTTTTCTGGTGGGGGAGGCAGTCCAGTACATATCATCTGGCTTTGTAATATAAGGAATACAGTTATTTCATGGATCAAAATGTATCCCCCCTCAACCAGAAGTAGTTGTGCTGTATAAGACCTATTAATATAAACGTTTTTTGCAATTTTCTTGGTATTTAATTAAACATTGCACTTTCAATAAATTTTGATCCATGAAATAACTGTATTCCATATATTACAAAGCCAGATGATATGTACTGGACTGCCTCCCCCACCAGAAAAAGATATTTTTGATTTGTGGCTAAACATCTGAAATTTTATTTTGCTTTAGTGTGTGTTATTTTTAAATGGATTTGTAATTACAAAGAAACAATATTCTCTTTGTTTACCACGCCATGTGTTTGCTTTTCCATGTTTTCCTCTTCAAACATTTGTTTCTTCAAAGTGAAAAATTGCGCTCTATTTAGATTCACCGGAAGTCATCGGATTCTTTTATTTGTCACATGTAAGTTCGGAAGTCTCCGGGAAACAAGAGTTATCTGCCCTTGACCAATACCGCGGGAATTTGTGTGTGGTTCCGGGCGAATAAATTCAAAACAGTCGACAAGCGGCTATAAAGCAAAAAATCACGTATTTGAAGGCTATGAATTGGACTTTTTTTTATTCTGGACATTAAGTGTTGATCCTTCAGAAACGACGGCGACAGTTGAACCGATCGGAGAGGACTTTATTCACTGGAAACCAGCGGGGATTCATGACGGTAACAATTTTACGTTATTTTTAGAAACACGAAGTTTGGTTTGGTTTTATAGTATTTGATAGAAAATACGGGGTTATGTGAAAGTGTATAAAATCGACTAAAACCAGGTTAGACATGCACAGTATGGTGCCAATTACGTATAAAAAAGAAAATATTCACCAAAACATTTTTTAAAAAGAAAATATTCGCCAAAAAAATGTTCCTGTCCCCAAGCGCCTGTGGTGGCAACCCTATTATACGCTTATTATCCACAGATTATATAGGATCGACACATGTCGATATTGATGTCATGACTATTAGGGATTTATAAGATTATATATTTGGGGGGGGGGGCTAAAGATTACTAGCTTTCTACAATGTATATGGGACGATTCATGCTAATTGAGTGAGTGAGTGATTATTTTTTAACATCAAGTTAGCATTTTCCAGTATCATTGCGAGAACAAGTTACATTTTCCAGTATTATGGCGAGAACAAGTTACATTTTGATGCGATGAAGATGATGATGATGATGACCGATTTGGACTAGACCAGCATGCTGAGTTGGAATAACAGTCTGCGAGCTCCACGCGGACTCTTTATTCGGATTCCGAGCAAACAAATCTTTGCTCTTTTTCCTTACTGCTGTGTGGTTAGCAGACAAACAACAAATACAAATTTTGTAATATTTGGTTTGACTCGACCGGGACTCGAACCCACGGTCTGTCGCACTCAATTCGAGCACGCTAACAATTACCCCGTTGGTATATTGCTTGCTTCCTTACGTTATATAGAAGCTACAAATTAAAATTAAATGTTAGTAGAAAAGTTTGAGATACCAAAGTGGTGATTTGAAACCATTACCGAAGAATCGAAGGACAGACATTAAAAAAGATCGGAATAAAGAAGACACCCCCCAAGCAAAAATAAAAAACAAAAACAAAAGCAAAACAAACAAACAAACAAACAAACAAACAAACAAACCAAAAAACAAACAAACAATTGTCCACAGAACACTACATATCAAGCAAAAGATAAGCAACACGAAACCCGCGTTGAAAACCGAGAATTGAACATCTGCATGATTTTTATACTTCAGAAAATATAATTAACATGGAGAACTAATGGGTAACTTTTTTACTAATGGACTAAAATTTTTGAAATTAATTGTCAGAGTTGCTATATATCATATACTAATATACAGGGCCGGAATTAAAGCCAATTTATGCCATAATCACAGACCAACCTTAATGCCCCCATACCTTCCACCTGCATAATGAAAATAATAACAGCCCCATTGATGCCAAGACTCAACATAATTGTCAATTGTTTAACTTTAAATTCAGAATTCAATGTTCAGTCAGGCCAAACCTCTTATATTAAAACCATTTAAATATATGTTTTTCATATTTATTTAACACAGTGATTGTACTCTATGCTTTAGAGCAGACACCAGTATAAACATATTATTTACTTATAACTAGTCTTTAAGTTACTATTCAGTTTTTAAATGTTATATGGGGAACAATACAAACAGAACTACTAAACATTGTGTCTTTTAACAGGAGCCAGTATTGTCAATATCTATAAAATAAATTACACTTTAAAGAGTTTTCTCCTACATTTCTTATTAGCAAAGTCTTTGATTACATCCTTAAAGATAACTTAGCGCAACAAACTGCTTCAATCTTGAGCAGAGATAAGGATTCCAGCCTCTCTTGTCTCATCGTTGTTCTGTTCGGAGTTTTTATAGCTTCATTTGGGAGAATGGGCGTTCAGTTGTGACGTTTGTGACCATTAATGTTAAAAATATAAGCAAGCTAATATCTATGTTTGGAAAAGCACACACAATGTTGTCTTCTACAATTACTTTATTCAGCATGACTGAATCTAGCTTTTGCAGCTTTTGTTGCACTAATCTTATGTCGAATATATGAGTGAAACTGATGAAGCTCAGTCGATAAATAACTATTCAAGTCATTTGAATAAGCATCAATTAGTTTTTTTGACAACACTCTGAGTACCTTATACTAGCTTCAGTAAATGAGGAAGTTGTCTTTTCTGGTACACCAATTAGGTTTACCTACATATTTTTGGATTTTTGTGTGGTTTTGAGTCTAATATCTGTTTGATAAAATAAACCGCCTTGTGGCCGGATTTTTGAGGTGCCAATTGACCATTGATGCCCTAAGCACGTGCTTATTTTGCATAAGGGTTAATCCAGGCCTGCATAGATGTCTGTGAAATGGGGATATTTTCACCAAGTGAAATAAAAAATAAATCCCATAGATAACATACAATGCTGAACAGTTTGCACCATTAAAAAAATAATAATAATAAAGATCAAACAGCTACATTGGATAACGGAAGTCAAGATGGACGCTCAGGTGAACAGACCTACGTTTTAGAGCTCCTACTAAAGACAACAATACTTATGACAAATATTTCTTTTATGGTTTTCCTTTCGATTGAGTGATTTATACATAGCTCCTAAGTTTTGTATATCTGGATATAAACTTTGAAGCAGAAAATTGAGAATAATGTGCAAGAAAATAACAATTTTGTGATTTTTTTTGCACATCTGAATAATGAATGTAATCATAATTTGCGCATTGTGATATTTAACTGTATGACTATATGTAAAACGTAACGTTTTGTATATATCTTTCAAGAAATACCCCAATGCTAAAGACTCAGATGTGAAATTCATAGCAGGGTAAGAGTTTGATGACAAGACGATGAATAAACTACAAAAACTGGAACACACGGTTATGAAGCTCGTAAAATGGTAACACAAAATGAACAGATAAGAGTACTGTTCAATCTAACAAAAGATCCCATAATCAAGTGGCCTATTCCAGTGCAGAAGAATTAACATTAATTTACCATGTTTTGGATGAAATAAGAAATGAACTAAGTTCAACAGTTTAACATAAGAATTTTAAAACAAAAGTGAGGGAAATTGCTAAAAGTCTGCTAGATGAACTTAGTAAATGAATCTTCGATAGATTGGGGAAAAAAATGTTGATGAAAAAATAAAAGCTGGTACTGGAAAACTTAAAGATGAAATTGATTCCCTAAATATTCGGAATATGACAATTTGAAAGAGCAAGTTGCAGAAAAAACAGAAACAAATAGATGATTTGGATAGATAACAAATATATACATATTATTTTCCCAGAATGCCATGCTGAAAGCAAATATAAATGAAACAACATTATTGAAAGGCCAAGTATTATATATACCATAAATCTTACGAATTAACATATTTAAACCAACGAATCCGAAGGATGAGTTGGTTAAAATAAGTTCATGAGTAAGATGCATGGTATATAGGGTTTGTAACAGACATTACATGATTGACAAAAGGGTGTTCTCTTCGACGTCCGCGTTAACCATGGAATAACATCTAGATCTTTATATTAAACCATGACTTAAGCTCATCCCACTTCCATAGAAACTTAACTATTATTCTCATGTGATGTCAAAATCATGGAATAACATTAAGTTCTTCATGTTAAACCATGGTTTGTAAATGTTCACTATTTTTAAGTTGATTACTGCATAAAAACATCAAAGGAAAAATGTGTATTTATGTTACAACATAAAAATAGTTGCTGTTACAGAAACAAAAGATTCCACAAAAAGGTTCCACAAATTCTCAATGACATCGCAAAATCAGAAATAGATCCTAAATCTGACATTATTGCAATGCATTGAATTTCAGGTAAACAAGGATTAACGAGACCAATAATAGTAAAGCTAAACAATACTGAAGTGACAGCAAAAATCTTGAGAAAAAAGGAGTGGGTTTAAGATCAGGAGAAAAGGGATAAAGTTAGTAGATAATGTTACACAAACGGAGAAAGACATCTCAGCGAATTGACAGGACAAAAGAGCGAAATAAATCGGACATGAGAGCGACAACTTGTAACCCATTTAAGCGAGAATAAAAACTCTTCCGTTAGCCAGACATTAGGTTCGTTGTCCCCTGCTCACCATAGAGGGTGGGTGGTGGAAGTATGTATTTGAACAGGATATTTCTTGTTTTATTTATAAAATGGAACATGGTATTTTAATGGATTTGTATATGAACATACAACAGATGACAAAAAGATCAGGTTTGACTGCTTTGGTGATATACATGAACACATTCTAAAGTACAAACAGTATGAAAAAAAAACTATGTAAGCAGTATCAATATCTTTAACTATGATCACTATCTATTGACATGAAACTTGGTTGACCGTTATGGAATATCTGTGTCACAAATGACCACGAATATGTTCCACTTGTCGTAAACACTTCCCGGTCCTTTCCTCATTCATGACTTATCACCGGGTTTGTAACTAGATTAACACAACGGGTGTCACTAGTGGAGTAGGAACTACTTACCCTTCCGGAGAACCTGAGTTCACCCCCGGTTTTCAATGGTGTTCGTCTTACCCGATCTTTAGTTTTATGTGTATGTTTTGTAGATCGTTGTTTGTCCTTGGCCCTTTTCTTTTGGCCATTGTGTTGTCTGTTCTTCGTAGATATACGGATTCTGATTACCGCTTTGGTATCTTCAAACTCTTCTTAATATAAACGTGTTTCATTTTGTTTGGGGAAGGGGGGGGGGTTAAGCATGATAATATTAAAGTTAACATTTTGTAATATATCTAATGAGAAATCTTAACAAGGCATTTTTTATACAGTGGCGAATCTAACAAGGACACTAGCACTTTTTTTCATTACGGAGACAGCTCTTAAGCTTTTTTTTCTTCAGTAAAATAGATTTGATTTGATTTGATTTATTGTATTTAACGCCACTTTCATCAATATTTCAGCTATATCATGGCGACCAGTTTTAGTGGTGGAAGAAACCGGAGTACCCGGAGAGAACCAACGACCATGGGCAAGCAACTGGTAAGCTTTATCACGCGCGTCTTCGAGTCGAGTGCACCCTTAGTGTAATTTACAAAGACGGGCGCGAACCCACTCCGCATTGGTGATAGGCATGCATGAGTTGCTAGGTAATCCAACAGTAGTATGGTACGAGGTTTTATAATCATTAGATGGGGAGCCGATTGCATAACCACGTCCTAACTCTAACACTAGCCCTAACCCTAACACTAACCCTAACCCTAACCCTAACACTAACCCTAACCCTAACACTAACACTAACCCTAACCCTAACCCTAACCCTAACCATAGCCCCAACACCAAGAACTAACCTTAACACCAAAACCTCAAAAAGGTATTTATAATTAGATATGCGATCAAATTCTTATCCGTTTAAAAAAAATAAAAACCACCCGTGCATACATTTCTTATCTATCAAGGTAACAATAACCCTAAATCTATAAAGGGATGTTTACCCGACAATCATATTGTAGACAAAATATTAATAATTAGATATTGATGGTAACAACGACCGAATCGTTCTTCATTAGTTTAATCCCACCAATATTTCTATTCAATCAAACCTTAACACTATTCCGATAGTTACATTAATGTATCGTGAATACAATTCATCCACAAACTTACAAAACGGAAACGTAATCACATAATTGAACCATATATAACAACTGTAAAGACTTACATCCATTTTATATAAATCTAATGCAGCGATTGTACATATATTAAACTAATGTACATTTGACCTGTCCATCATTACAATGGCATAAACCATTCTGGAAAGACATACTAACCCTAACCTTTCAAGATTATCTTGAATGTTTTGTAAAATATTAAATTAAATAGTGACAGAAAATATAAAACACTCGATATATTGTACCCTCTATCTATAATGGATCAAGACAAAATAATTCAACTGTTTAAACGAAATTGCCTATTGTAAATAGATAGGTAAACAAAGTATTTATAATTAGATAATACATATCAGGTTTAATAGACTTTTATATGCGTCTGAAAATTTAACCAAACAGTATTAGAATTAGATCTTTGAGCTGTCAAATGTTTGTTCTTCCCTCGACGGGATTGGAACGTTGTGTATGTTCGATGAGAGTGAGGGAGATAACTCAGTGTGTAGTTCAAAGGGAAATAATATTACGTTTCCAGTGTGGTTAAACGTATTCAATGGGAAGTAACT
>MJUT01058120.1:561700-576618 GCA_002080005.1 Gigantidas platifrons
AGGAGGAGGAGGAGGAGGAGGAGGAGGCCATCCAGCAGTCAAAAAGCCATCTTGTATATCCACCCCTACGACCACTGCCGCCATCCCCGATACAGACATATGAGCAATCGTGGATATCCACCGCCGCCACCTCCGACACCTTCGCCACTACCTCGACCGCCGCCGCTGACACCACCACCGCTTCCGCCGCTGTGGGGAGGAGGAGGGAAGGAGGGGTAGGAGGAGGAGGAAGCAATTACTCACAACATGTTTCCGCTCTGAAGGGACCCCGAACAACTCACGGTGGTTTTTCACAGAAAACAGCACTGGACCCATTAATTATAGGGTTAGTGTTAGATTTAGGGTTATTTTTACCTTGAGAGATAAATGTATGCACGGGTGGTTTTTATTTACTTTAAACGGATAAGAATTTGATCGCATATCTAATTATAAATACTTTTTAGGGTTTGGTGTTAAGGTTAGTTCTTGGTGTTAGGGTTAGTGTTAGTGTTAATGTTAGTGTTAGGGTTAGGGTTAGTTTTAGTGTTAGGTTTAGGGTTAGGGTTAGTGTTAGAGTTAGGACGTGGTTATGCAATCGGCTCCACATCTAATGATCATAAAACCTGGTACCATACTACTTTCAACTACCTAAGCTTATTGAGCCTCCCGGGCCCTGTCAGTAACATAGATAACATAGAGTTACTATATTTACATAAAAGAATAATGTACCCATAGCACCAGTACTAGTGTAGCATAAAGCTTATAATTCTATTTCAGTTTTATTATGATTGAAGGTAAATTAGTAGACACTATTTGATGTATAATTATTAGTAAAAAAAGCATAATTATTAGGCTGTTTTAAGTGCCTGTATCACAGAAATACATACAAACTCGTCACATAGTGATATTTTAAAAAATTTATGAAATCTTGTCTATGAAATACCTTTGGCCAGTGCAATTAACACACACAATATTTTATTCAAATTTTATTGTTTGACTGGATTATTAGGGTCAGTTTATTTATCCAGATTTTCAATATACAATGAAGCCAAATATAATGAATCTTACAATATTCCATCCTACAATATATCTTGCATAACATCAAATGTTTTTGTCTCATATTATATTCAGGATTAACTTTCACTGTGCCAAATTACAAAATATGCTCCATATATGGTCCTATGGATTGTTTACAGGCTGCACTTTAATATACCCATAAATCAGTAAATGGCATTTTATGCACACATTGCACATATACGACAGGCAATATCTCCAGCGTAATAAAAGAAATAAAATGATAAGAGATTAATGAACATATAAATTTAGGTGTACATAGTAAAGGTTGGCGACCCCTATTTTAATTTCATACTTTTAAAGTGTTTAAGTGTTTAATGAAAAATATATGATGCTTAATTTTTCATCTAATTCTACAATTTCCTTTATTTAATAAAACAAAAATACATGTTCAGAGCAGTATACTCTTCTTGCACACTATTTTCAATCATTGGTTTCTAGCACTGTCATAACCTCTGATAGAGTTTCATCTTGACCGTCATCTTCATTTGGAATGTCTTTCAACTGAACATGTAGAGTACTCGAAGAAGGTTTTGATTTTGTCTTCAGTTTGGTCAGGAAAGATGCCATGTAACTTTTTATCTGACTTGAATTCAACCACTCAGCCTTCTTAGAAACTCTTTCTACCTGTTCATCGAATGATTTTCGAATTCCATAGGCAAGTGCAACATAATAAGGCCTTTTCCCAGTTTTTTTTCACATGTCAGACATAGTTTTTTCAAATATTTTTTTTCAGAAAAGTGAACACTTGTCCTCTTGTCCTTTAATGGCCAACTTATCATTTCTTGTCAATTTGAGGGTTGTGAAATCAGTACGTATACCAACACTTAATGATTGAACTAAAGATAGTTATCAAGTCCTAAAGATTCACGCTTGTCAACATATAAAGCTGTATTCATGCCTGATTTGTCAGGGGTATGCTTCAGCTGCTGTATTTATGCCTGATTTGTCAGGGGTATACTTCAGGTGCTGCATTCATGCCTGATTTGTCAGGGGTATGTTTCAGCAACTGTAGCCAAGGCTGATTTGTCAGGGGTATACCTCAGCTGCTATATTCATGCCTGATTTGCCAGGGGTATCCTTCAGATGCTGTATTCATGCCTAATTTTTCAGGGATATACTTCAACTGCTGTATTCACGCCTGATTTGTCAGGAGTATACTTCAGCTGATGTATTGATGCCTAATTTGTCAGGGGTATGCTTCAACTGCTGTATTCATACCTGATGTGTCAAAGGTATACTTCAGCTGCTGTATTAATGCCTGATTTGTCAGGGGTATGCTTCAGCTGCTGTATTCATGCTTAATTTGTCAGGGGTATACTTTAGTTGCTGTATTCATGAGTACTTTGTCAGGGGTATACTTCAGCTGCTGTATTCATGCCTGCTTTGTCAGAGGGTATACTTCAGGTGCTGTATTCATGCCTAATTTGTCAGGGGTATACTTCAGTTACTGTATTCATGCTTGGTTTGTCAGGGGTATACTTCAGCTGCTGTATCCATGCCTGATTTGTCAGAGGTATTCTTTTGCTGCATTATTCATGCCTGAATTGACAGGGGTATATTTCAGCTGCTGTACCCATGCCTGATTTGTGAGGGATATACTTCAGCTGCTGTATCCATGCCTGATCTGTCAGGGGTATACTTCAGCTGCTGTATCCATGCCTGATTTGACGGGGTATACTTCAGCTGTTGTATCCATGCCTGATTTGTCAGGGATATACTTCAGCTGCTGTATCCATGCCTGATTTTTAAGGGGTATACTTCAGCTGCTGTAACCATGTCTGTTGTGTCAGAGGTATACTTCAGTTGCTGTATCCATGCCTGATTTATGAGGGATATACCTCAGCTGCTGTATCCATGCCTGATTTATGAGGGATATACCTCAGCTGCTGTATGCATGCCTGATTTATGAGGGATATACCTCAGCTGCTGTATCCATGCCTGATTTGTTAGGGGTATGCTTCAGCTACTATATCCATGCCTGATTTGTCAGGGGTATACTTCAGCTGCTGTATCCATGCCTGATTTGTGGGGGATATACTTCAGCTGCTGTATCCATGCCTGATTTGCCAGGGGTATGCTTCAGCTACTGTAATCATGCTTGATTTGTCATGGGTATACTTCAGCTGCTGTATTCATGCCTGATTTGTCAGGGGTATTCTGTTGCTTTTTTATTCATGCCTGATTTGACAGGGGTATATTTCAGCTGCAGTATCCATGCCTGATTTGTGAGGGATATACTCCAGCTGCTGTATCCATACCTGATTTGTCAGGGGTATACTTCAGCTGATGTATCCATGCCTGATTAGTCAGGGGTATACTTCAGCTGTTGTATCCATGCCTGATTTGTCAGGGATATACTTTAGCTGCTGTATACATGCCTGATTTTTAAGGGGTATACTTCAGCTGCTGTATCCATGCCTGTTGTGTCAGGGGTATACTTCAGCTGCTGTATCCATGCCTGATTTATGTGGGATATACCTCAGCTGCTGTATCCATGCCTGATTTGTCAGTGGTATGCTTCAGCTACTATATCCATGCCTGATTTGTCAGGGGTATACTTCAGGTGCTGTATCCATGCCTGATTTGTCAGGGATATACTTCAGCTGCTGTATCCATGCCTGATTTGCCAGGGGTATGCTTCAGTCGCTGTATCCATGCTTAATTTGTCAGGGATATACTTCAGCTGCTGTAGCCATGCCTGATTTGTCAGGGATATACTTCAGCTGCTGTATCCATGCCTGATTTGTCAGGGGTATATTTTGACATTACAGGATAAATACAATATATGTATATTGTATATGTTTTTGTTTTATTTTGCTTTGTTCGTTTGTTTGTTTGTTTGTCTTTTTTTGTTGTTGTTGTTGTTGGTTCTTTGTTTTTTTTGTGTGGTTATTATAAATATTCATATAGAAAGTGTGTAAACGACCAATTCAAAGCTTTTCCTGTTTTTTGGTTTACACGTTGTGCTTTTCAAAACAAAGGTCATAGCAATTTTTCTTATGAAATACTGATAGCATAATTGTCACAAGCATATAAAATGCCCCTTAAGTTGCAAAAAAAAATCAAAAACAAAACACACACACATATTATATAATTATATGCTTACTAATCGAAATAAATATATCAATATTGCCTAAAGTATCAGGTGATGGTCAATTGTCTTTGGTGTCCGTTTATATTTATAAATGTCCAAAGTCACATGGTAATACAAAGCACACATATCTTTGGTTTTGCTTTGACGGGACGGCTCTTATATTATCTGTACTCACTCCATTCCGCTAGTTAAAATCGACCGCAGATACTTAATAACTAGCATTTGATACCTGACTGAAAATGTTGACATTAATTTTCAGAGCTTGTAATGACTTACATCTAGAGACAGAGAAGTTGAATTTTTGCTTGAAGATTTATCGAAGTCATACGGTCTATTTATTCAATATGCCAAACGGGCAGTTTCTCTCAATCTGCAAATACTTTTATAAATTCGAGAGTACTATAGTTCTTCTCGAAATTTTCCTAACTTTCCTCTTTCATATTTTTGTAAACATTTGTTGAAGCCAACATCAGTATGAATCAAAATCTCACAAGACAGAACGTATGTAGTTGAAACAACGACATTTTATGGAATTATCGCTGACAAGAATTGCGCAACTCGTCCATTGCTCCGATCATTCCTTCACCACATACTTTCAACAGGCAACCTTCAGATATGGTTAAGATCTGCTGTCGTATCGAAATCTGAGTTTTGAGAGAGCAGTGACCTATATATTTGTATTTATGGCTAAGATCTGTTGGCGTATCGAAATCTCAGTTTTGAAAGGGAAGTGACCTATATATATGTCTTTAAGATAAATCATATAATGAATGCGTGTCTACCACAAATATTTAAATATATGAAATTTATACTTTGAAATCATTAAAATAAGATTTTAAAGTTGTAATTTATTACCTATATTTTATATCCTTATTTATATTAGGTACTAAATTTAGGCCTAGGTCGTCGTTTTGCGATACGGTCCAATAAAGACAAGAAATTATTACACAGAGGATAAAGTCTTTCTCAATTTTCACGGAAAAAGATTTTTCTGTCTTACACCCTCCGGTGTAAGACAAGCTACACGCCCTGTTACCCACCAAAAGTAATCGTCGTTTCAAGATTTTTCAGTATTATTTATATCTCTGCTTGTGATCCTTTGTTAATATTGTTTGTAGATGTGGTTAAAATAAAATATGTTTTGCAAAATATAACTGTAGCCAAAGTCTAATCTATCTTTTAAAACTCTTAATGTTGTGTCATTTGTTTACGTTTGCGTATGATTTTTGTCAACAGTTATCGATTTCCTGTTCATTGAATCAATCAGCTGACCGAGTTATTGACTTCACAGTGAAATGATATACATTTCTAATAACAGTGTTTGTGTTAAAAACAAACGCTTTCTTTACTATTGTTATATTTATTGTGATATGGAAATCGAATTTTAAATATTATTACAATTTGAAGCGTTCGTGATTTAGTGTTTCTTTCACATTGCGCATTGTTTCATTGATGGTTGTGATGCGGTCGTCTTAAAATATACACACTAGAAAAAAAAATTAGGGGATGTCTGTGTAGGAAAAATAATCAAACACCGATGACAGGTCAAGATCGAGAAATCTCAGACACCCTCTGGTAAGATTTCAATCGTTCTCTGACTCGGACAAGCCTCGTCAGAGAACGATTGAAATATTACCCTTGGTGTTAGAATATATTAGTCTTCCGAAAGTACAATCACAATCGGTACTTTTCTGCATTAAGTAATTATTCATATAAACTGTAATATTGAATTGCTTTTAAATGGTTACATGTACTTATTTCTTTTTTTTTATCGTTATTAAATGCTAGAAATGCATGTAAATAAAGCGACATCGCTGTACGGCAAATAAAAAAGTATCTATTTGCCGTACAGTAAACAACTATTCGCCGTACAATTTATCCGCTTAATTTACATGAATTTCTCTGTGAAAACAATAGTTTATTTCGAAATACAGTGTTGTTCAATCTTAAATAGGATAACACTTTGTTCTACAAAAACGTCAAATGAATAGTTGAAGGATAAACATGTTTTTTACAACTTTGAACTCATCACATGCTTCTTTGAACAGGTACCACCCGGTCCGATTCTGACGATTTGAAGAGAGAGAAAGCCAATTATGGATCATAATCAGCCTTCAATAGTAGCTACATTATTGGGAATCAATATCACAAAACTTTACTTGTCAGCAAAACGTAGAATATAATGAAAATAAGAAGAATTTGACCTTACCTGACTTCACGTTTGTTTTTCCTCCCGCTTCGAGGGTACCTATATCCGGTGGTGATGCTACACAGTGATTACGTGATAAAGTTTGTCAGTGACTTGCGACAGGTCGGTGCTTTTCTCTCCCTGCCGGTAATCTCAATGTACACTAAACATCTACAAAGTTAGATTAGTCTTTGGAGAGCATATTAAAAACAATATTTCTAGTATTTTTCCTGGTTGGACTGACCCCTGATGTGCACATTTAAGTAACATAATAATTACGGCTTATTTCTCGGACTTTATTTTAATTTAGCAAGGATTGCAGCTAGTAATGTAATCGTTGAAGTTGAACCTATTTTTGCGAGCTTGCAGCTGTGTTGAGTGAGTTTTGTTCTCATTTGATCGTACAGAAACCCAGTAAGACTGTTCACTGAGGGCGCCAACAGGGTAGAATTGCTAGATGGGTCTTTGGCTTCTTTCAAAAAGTGTTAAACAAATAGTTCGTTTTGTGGATTTTGTTAAATGTTTACAAGCAATGATACTTCTAACTGGAATTTTTCCTTTGTCATAAATAACGGTTTTGTCTGACCTGTCAGCTAGGTATGTATATGATATTAGTTTTGTATATCACTACTGTTGTATCGGCAATCTGGATTGTAATATTTACATGTGATGGCCCTTCTTACGGGAATTTTACCTTTGACATAAATAGCACATATAATCTCAATTAACTTGTGTTCACGAAAAATCCATTTAGATGTTCAGATGGTATTGGAAGACATTTGTTGAAGCAAGCATCAGCATCGATCAAAAGTACACAGGAGAGAAAGTGTTTAGTTGAAACAACGGAATTTTCGCTGAGATCTTTATTGCGGAACTCATCCATTCCTTCGATCATTTCTTCATTACATACTATCAAGTGAAAACCTGCTGTTATAATTAAGATCAGTTGGCGTATCGACATCTTAGTTTGGAGAGAGCAGTGACCTACATATTTGTCTTTATGATAAATAATATAATAGAAACCATAAATATCTAAATTTATAATCTTAAACTTTGAAATAATTAAAATGAGATTTTAAAGTTGGAATTTATTACCTATATTTTATATCCTTATTTATATTAGGTACTAAATCTAGACCTAAATCGTCGTTTTGTGAAACGGTCCAATAAAGTCAAGAAATTCTTCCGAAAGTACAATCACGATCGGTACTTTTCTGCATCAAGTACGTGTAATTATTCATATCAAATGTTACATGTATATTATATTTCGTTTAAATGGTTACATGTAATTATTTATTTTTATCATTATTAAATGTTTAAGTGTTTAAAATTAGCAATTAAAAATGAATAAAGTATGTCATATATTTAATGATAGAAGGGAAAAAGAAACGCAGGGTCAACATTTTAGGTGATTTGATATTATTTATTAGAATTGTTTTTCTCAATATCAATATATAAGGATAAAAACACAAATTTAATCAACAAGTACCCCCAAATATGTTAAAGTGAAATTGATTAACTCGTCAATATCTCGTATGCCCCCTCGCGCATCTGTTACAGCCCTGATTCTCCTGTGTATGGAGTTCATCAGAGCATTTATCCTTCTCATGGGGATATCATCCCACTCTTACAACAAGGCAGCCCTTAATTGGAGAGAGTAGCGGGGGCATTCCGAAGCCCCCTTACTTTCCTGTCCAGCTCGTCCCACAGATGTTCAATTGGGGACAAATCTGCACTGTACGGAGGTCAATCGAGTGGGTTAATGTTATGATTGGCGAGAAAATCTTGACAAACTCTGGCTACATGGGGTTGGGCGTTATCCTGCTGGAAAATTAGGTAATGCTGTTGCACAAATGGAACTGCAACCGGCCGGAGGATTTCATCCCTTTATCTTACGCCTGTTAAATTACCGGCTATCACAATCAACGGCGACTTTAACCCGTGAGAAATGCCTCCCCAGACCATAAGCGAGCCACCCAAACATATCCCTCTCAAGAACACAAGCATCGGCGAAGCGTTCCCCACGACGTCGGAATACACGACGTTGACCGTCCGGACGAAAAAGAGTGAACTGCGACTCATCTGTGAAAAAGACCCGTCTCCATTGCCTCATTGGAAAATTTCTGGGACCATGTGCCGCCAACCAAGCCATACGACACCCGCGACGTGCACGAGTGAGAGGAAAACCAATTTCAGGTCGACGAGCTCGCAGACCAAACTCGCGCAATCGGTTTCTCACAGTTTTTGGGTGAATGTGGCGATTATGATTGCCTACCGTAGTTATAGCGGTTTCAGTGGCAGTAACGTGGCGATTGCGCAAATGGGCAAGACGAATAGCCCTGTCCATCGTTACGCGCGGACGTCCCCGTCGCGGAAGGTCAGCAACTCTTCCAGTATCTCTCAGACGACGGACAAGACGCTCTATGGTGGAAAAATTCACACCAAATTGCAAATCAACTTGTTGCTTTTGACCTTGCATTAGCAATGCAATAGCCTGACCCCTCTGAAATTCCGTCAGCCGTGGCATGATTACAGGAGATTCAAATTAACTTTAAATAATGGTAAGCGATGTGTATACCTCAAGAGTATAAAGTGGTATGACACGATGTGTTGACGAACTTGTTATCATTTTTCTGCACGTTTTATTTGCTTTTTATCACTTTCTCTGTCACATGATACCTTTCATGGTTTAGTAACTTTAGACACCGATTTTAGTGCACACTGACCAAGCCACTCGTCTGCCCAGTTTTCGTAATTTTACGCCACGCAGTTAAAAAAAAATAGGAGCATATTATGTTACCCTGCATTTCTTTTTCCCTTCAGTATATATTTGCATTTATCCATTACCTCTATTTTATTATCCACACTACTGCGGGTGGGGGTGTTCGTCGTGGTCACGATCGCATGGTAGTTGTATCTCTAACTCTCTATGCAATCAGTGTCTATCACCACTAACTTTGTGAGTACGAATCCCGCTCAGGAGAGGTGTATTCGATACACCATTATATGATAAAGTTAGTCAGTGACTTGCGACATTTCGGTGCTTTTCTCCGGCTGCTCTTGTTTCCTCCACCACGTTATAACTGATTTGTTGTTGAAAGTGACGTTAAACACCATAAACTACCATCGAGGAAGACAATTCAATGTATTGACCAATCAGATAACACATCTTGGCGTGCATGCGCGTTGCCAAAAAAAAACAAAAAACAGTGATCGTGTTTGCTAACAGCACCCAGGGTCGTTCATGTTTATTCAATCAAAGTACTGGGAGAAATCGTAGATCAAAACCATGCCTTAAGCCTAATGTTTTGAAAGTAAGTAAAGACATTGTCTGTGGGAAGCTTCATGCCTCAGATGATTATAAACAGACATTACTGTTGAGTATATTCTCTAAAGGTACTCCGATCAATCCCTTTTGCTTGATGGTCGATAACTTGTCTAAGCAGGTTTATTTGCCAATCTAAAAATGGCGGAGCAAATTTATGTTGATGTTTTGACATATTGTTGAGATCTGTTAAGCTTACTGGAAGAAACACATCCGGATTATTCCGCTTGTCTTACACGAAGACCGCCAGATTGAGGATAGAGGGCATAAGAGTAGACTAAAATCATCTGACAACGACGTATAGCACAAATTAAGGTTATAATTAAAAACAAAGATTTGAATGAATGGTAATCGAGTAAATTGAGGACAAGATACAGTCACACCTGCCTATCTGGTCAACCTGCCTATCTGGTCACACCTGCCTATCTGGTCACACCTGCCTATCTGGTCACCTCTTTTATTAAAAGGTCACCTTTTTCGTGTCTGTCATTGAAGATTTCATATGAATTGAACCTCTTTTAACAGGTCACCTGTCTTATACGGCCACTTTTTTGTCCCAACGGTGACTTCTTAACACAGATTTGACTGTATCATGCGAATCAGAGAAGGAGGGAGAAGGATGGTCCCAGTCTTTTGTAAGGACATGCGTCATAAGAGTTTCTGTCCATTGTATATAGAATGTGCGCATTTTGAACAAAATGTAGCATGCACCTGTGGGGCAAATATCTTTGTTGCAATGCTCAAGCCTGTTAACTTGAAACATTAAAGAAGATACCACCGAAATTATTTTCATAAAGCTAACTCTTTCTTGGAGATCAGTGAATATGCATACTACAATTTCTCAAATACACACCTTAAATCCACCATCGCAGAAATCTAATACATCAATGATATATGTTCCAAACCACCTGTCTGAGGTCATGTTCAAGCACTTCAAAGCCTTTATTGTTCACAAAACAACATAGCAGGAGTATTTATGGACAAAACGTCCTTTTTTTTGTTACATTAACTTAGTTTTACGTGAACTGGAATTAATGAGGTGAATTTGTTAAGCGTTTGCTTGATGGAACATACTATGCCAGTTCAGTAGGTTATATTCTAGTAGTTTTCTAATTGAATTTGAGTGGCCGTCGTGGTTGTGACCACTAAAGTTGTTAGTTCAAACCCTGTTCATGGCAAGGTGTACTCGATACAACATTATGTGATAAAGGTTTTCACTGACTTGCGACATGTCAGTGGTTTTGTCCGGGTACTCCGGTTTCCTCTACCAATCTGACCGCCGCGATATCACTGAAAAAAATATTGAAGGTGGCGTTAAACACAATAAACCAATAAATCAACCAATCTAGCTGAATTTGTCCAATACAAGTTTCAAAGAGAACATTAAAGGAGAGATAATTGACCTGAAGTATTTATAAATCGTACCTAATTAGATTTCAAGATTTTATTAGATAACGCTCAGACACAATATATGACTAATGATCTGTTTATAATTAAATTTCGTTTAATTATCTTTCCACTGATATACAACACACGCGTGTGTTCGATTGGTGCACTAAAGTCACACTTCTCATCGCTTGACTAACAGCTTATCGTTAGACTCTCAAATATATACAATGTAAAGCACCATTAACTAAGCCAAAAACGGGAGTATTTTCATGAATATGATTTGTATTTAAGTAAATTAATATCATATTAAATTGATTCCAGGGAACAAAATCTTATATGAATGTAGTATCCCTTGTCAACTCAAAGTACACTAAACATCTACAACGTTAGACTTAGACTAGTGTATGCAGAGCACATAAACAAATATTACCTGTATTTTTCCAGGTTGGACTGGCCTTTGATTTTCCAAGTAGGACTGACCTCTAGTGTACTGTAAGAAATATTTTTGTTGTTTTTCGAATCTTAAACTGGTCTCTGGAGAGAACATTTATGAAATAGTTCCAGTTTTTTTCATCTTGGACTGGTCTCAGGCGTACATACATGAGAAGCATTTCTAGTATTTTCCTAGGTTGTGCTGGTCTCTGGAGAGCACATTTAAGAAATACTTCTAGTATTTTTCCAGGTAAGAGTATCTATTCTACTTTATTTTTACGGTTATTTTTTGCATTCTTTCTTTACATAGACATAGAAGGGGACATGAAATATCACGTTACGTGACCACTGTTAAATACCGAAATTTCAGAGTAACTTCTTTTTCCAGCCTTAATAAACAGATAAACAAGCTGGTGCTCATTAATGGGTTCTGGTCAAGATTTAATTGTCATGGGAAAACATAAAATTAAGCTTATTAAGGGATAGTTCTTCATATTTTTCTGTGATTTAATTTTTTTTCAAAACATGGCAAAACTAAAATCCCATGGGAAAACAGTTTCACATGGGCTTTACCATATTTCCAAGAGATATTTTAGTCCCATAGGAAATAAATAAGGGTAATAACAAAATTACCGAACACAGAGCAATCTTCCAAAGGGAAATTCAAAACTCATAAATCAATAAACAGACAAAATCAGTCAACAACCGGGAAACTGGAAAACCGCAATGGTCTTGACTTGGTACAGGCATTTCTAAAGAAATGGTGGATTGAATCAGATTTTACGGCGCCAACCTCTCGCTTCCATTACGGTTCAAAGGTTCCCGTTGTCACTAAAACAGCATTTACAACAATACTGGAAAATCTCATATGGAATAAAATATTCATATAGAACTTTTAAAAATAGGTCAGTAATCGAAAAAAAAATGTGAGGTGCTCGGTACACATCAGAGCCTTTTGGTTGTCTTTAATAGTTTAAACGTATTTTATTTGCCAATTAAATAGACAAAATGGATTAGACACAAGTTAAACAAACTTATGATCTTGATCCCGGCGACTCTTAAATTATTTGCTTTTCTGATCTTTTCATTTTAAGCGTACCTGATGAAAGGTTTCTAGAAATGTGTCTTGCGCACTACATTGGATACAAGTTGAAGGGTTCTATATTTATGCGGTAGAGGATTGGAAAATTACTTCCATATATCGTTTATTTCTCAATTTAATTGGATATATGTGAAACGATTTAAAACAAAATACTCACAATAGAATATTTACGGTAACACAAATTTTAATATACCAAATATCATGCGTTGAAAGAATATTTACGGTAACCATACCTTTTGCTTCATCAATTTTAAATCCCAGTTCATCTTATGTGTCAGTTAAGAAGGGTTTAAAGATACCAAAGGGGTAATCAGAATCCGTATATCGAAGAAGTACTGACAATACAATGGTCAAAAGATAAAGTACAAAAGGACACACATCTATCTACAAAACATACACATAAACTAAAGATCGAGTAACACGAACCCCGCTAAAAAATCGGGAGTGAACGCATGTGCTCCGGAAGGGTGAGCAGTTCCTGCTCTACTAGTGGAATAAATCGGTCCTTCATAATAATAATCTTTTAATTATAATAAAATATATCAACATATTTTATAATATAAAATGCCTTATATAAATTTATAAAAAAAGAAAAGAAACACCAAAACTACCGATCACCCGTACTTGACGGCAAATGGACCAATACCTTTTGGTTTTCAAAATCATCAGTCAATGCCATAACTTGTTAAAACAAATCTAGGACTATCTGTGTGAGGTCCATGCAATGTTTGTTTGTTTGATGGTGTTTAACGCCACTTTTAGCAATATTTCAGTTATATCGTGGCGATCAGTTTTATTGGTGGAGGAAACCGCACAACCGGGAGAAAACCACCGGCCTGTCGCAAGTCACTGACAAACTGTATCACACAATGTTGTACACCTCGCCTTGATCGAGATTCGAACTAACAACATCAGTGGTAAATCCAACTACCATACGATCACGGCCACGACACAAATATACAAATGTAATTTTTTTCTTTTCTACAATAACATCTGCATTTAAATAATTTCCATTTATATCTTTCTTTTTATTCAGTACTTTAAACTCAAAATTATTATTGAACAATATTGCAACACCATTTGAATTCGAGCTAAATGATGAGAAGAAAAAACATTCAAATCCTTATTGACCTTATTGAAATTTCAATTTCATTTGTAAAATGTGTGTCCTGTAAACAATAATATAATCTAACACCGGTGACAGGTCAAGATCGAGAAATATCAGGCACCCAAGGGTAAGATTGCAATCGTTCTCTGACGAGGCCTTCCCCTATGTAAGACAGAAAAATCTTTTCCCGTGAAAATTGAGAACTACTTTATCCTCTGTGTAAGAATAGATATTCCACTTCATTTTTCGATCTGAGCATATTGAAAACATTGCTCTTGTTTGGCAAATCCCTTAGCCATGATACCGGTAACTTTTAAGGAACACATAATGAAGTAATACAAAGTAACAGACATGAATATGATGAACAGTGTATTACAAATTCAATAACGCCATTAGTAAGTGATATATGAATAGATTGTATATGCATCATAAAACAATATAAACTCATTACACTGTATGGTACTGAAAGTATTGTAGTCAATGATATGAGCAGATAAAGAAATAAAGATAGAACAAAGAAAATATAAAAACAAAATATTGACCAGTCAAATTATCAGAGCTGTATATATTTTTCATCTGGAGGTGGAGTTCTGTATACCAGTTTTGCAGTTTTGCATATAAATGGTCTTGGAAACAAAAAAATGTAATTTTTCCCCTCTTATATATTAACGTTGATAAGAATTTATGGTAATAACAAAATTAAATCAGTTTTTATTTTTCACATTGTTTAGAAAAATTATTCTAAATATTTCAATTTATCAATTTTTAGATTTGTGCCACTATAATTTGACGCCCTGTTGTAGTATTGACGCTATAGTGGGGTGAACATTTAAGGCCACTATAATTTGACGTTCTGTTGTAGTATTGACGCTATAACGGTGTGTACATTTGATGCCACTGTAATTTGACGTTCTGTTGTAGTATTGACGATATAACAGGGTGTACATTTGATGCCACTATAATTTGACGTTCTGTTGTAGTATTGACGCTATAACGGTGTGTACATTTGATGCCACTGTAATTTGACGTTCTGTTGTAGTATTGACGATATAACAGGGTGTACATTTGAAGCCACTATAATTTGACATTCTGTTGTAATATTGACGTTATAACGGGGTGTACATTTGATGCCACTATAATTTGACGTTCTGTTGCAGTATTGACGTTATAACGGTGTGTACATTTGATGCCACTGTAATTTGACGTTCTGTTGTAGTATTGACG
>MJUT01058120.1:595922-613801 GCA_002080005.1 Gigantidas platifrons
AAAAAAAAAAAAAAAAAAAGGTAAAATAATATTTGTTGTTATAAATTCTAGAATTCGAAAGCATTAAACGACTTTTTTAATCTTTTGCCTAAAGAATGTAAAACCCTTATTTCTGTTATCAGGTAACTCTATTATTATTTTAGTTGGAATAAATTCTTTTGTTCTTGTTTGTTTCTTGTATGACACTGAGTGCAAGCATCCCTGAGCCTGACGAGTCCAAATATCTAAAAGTCATTGGCAATAGTTTATAAATACCAGAGCCCTGCAACAAGGTTGCACTATAGTTCACTTTGTCCGTTCGTCCGTTTTCTACTATTTTTTGTTAGCTCGAATTCTCCTTTACTATTGATTGCAATGGAATTTGTCGTACCCCGACCGTTGACACTTCGTCGAAGGGAACTCTAGAAATGGGTGTCGTCCGTCTGTCCGTGTGTCCAGAATTGGTTTTGAGATGATAACTTGTGAACGAAAAGTCGGTGTGTATCTTACAGTTTGATAACTTTGTTGACTTTTCAGTGATTCTTACCAAGGTTATCACCGTTATAATATTGTAAAAATATTTGATTTTTAACTTATTGTTTAAAAATGTATATTATATAGGGTATACAGCTTGACAGTGAAAATACTCTTACAGTTTCGTTGCGATGGGATAGGAACTGACCACAATTAACAACAACGTATGCAGCTGTGCATTATGTGTCGTTTTCAGCTCACCTGGCCTATGGTCATATGCGATTTTGTCACACCTATGCGTCCGTCTGTCCGTCGTCATTATCTTTCACTTTTCAATCTTCTTCTCTTAAACTACTGGGCCTATTGAATCAAAACTTTGACAACAACGATCTATGAGAGGTCCTCTATAAAGTGTGGTCTGACATTCAACATGACCGCCAGGGATAATACTAATTTCTGATTGGTGGAAATTAAAAAATAAATCCTCTTTTCTGAAACTATTTTCCCAAATGAACTGTGACTTTGCAGAAATGATGAATGGAAGGTCCTGAACAAAGTTTCACCATGACTTAATGCCGTATGGCAGTCATGGAGAAAAGCGTTATATAAAAGTACAAAAATCTTTTTCTGTGAATACTAGTACACTGATTCAAATGAACTGTAGCTATGTAGGAATGATGAATGTAAGGACCCGTTCAAAATTAGTTTTATGGCCACCATCGCATGTCTAATATAGCCGACATTGGAAATAATGTTTACCCAAAAATCTAACCCAAAAATTCTTCATTAATTAATTAATGCGTATTTTTAATGTTTCGAGATTTGATACAGACATATTATATTTGAAGAGTAATCTCGACGTAAATCGGTGGCTTTGCAATACTATATCGGAAATGCCCATTTTCACAGATTGCCAGTTCATTCACTGTGACTGATTTACGCCGCGAACACTTCAAACAATTATCCCGTAATTTTCCTTTTTGAAATTTGAGAAAAAATTTGAAAATAATATTTATAAGTGAACAAATTATGCAGTGTTTGTTGTATTGCACTGGTATGGGGAAAAAACATTACGCACATTTCCACAGGTATATACATAGTAGTATTTATGTTTTTGCAACCAGACTGTCCAAACTGACGTCTTGTTAGCTGACCTGACCCGAAGGGTCATGTGAGCTTTTGCTACCACTAAGCGTCCGTCGTCCATCCGTCCGTTAACTTTTGACATTTGTATCTTCACCTCTGAAACCACTCGGCCAATTTGAACCAATCTTTGCAGCAGGGGCGGATCCAGAGGGAGGGGGCAAACCCGGCGCCGCCCCCCTAAATTTGTTTGCGTAAAATCGTGATTTTTCACACGAAATACCCCACAAATTTTCGCACCTCGCTCCGCTCGCCGCGATTATTTTAAGTGCACCCCCCATAAGTTGACATCCTGGATCCGCACCATGGTCTTTGGGTAGTTGGAAAGCTTTTTTCATTTTCATAATCTACGCTGAAACTACAACACCAAAGTGAACCAAACTTCGTAGGGAAAGTCCTTGACAGATCTACTGTCAATAGTACATCTATGTACGGCAGTCCCGCCCTCAGTCAAAGACACCAGCTGTTATTAAAAATAGAAATTTCGTCAAATGGCTGTTTTATTTTAGCAAGATGTGGCTCAGGTAAGAACTTTAGATGCATGTTAATAAAATCATGAGCTGTTCAAATATATATTATGGTAATTGTGTCAACTTGGACTTTTATTGACTTAGTCGGATTAAATTAGGCATAAATTGTCAAAACTTTTATAAATTTTCTCATTAGAAGCCACAGGGCCAATGTGAACCAAACTTTGTCTAGAATGTTCCTCTATGTGGTCCACTTTCAAGGTGCCCACCTTTACTAAAATAGAAATTTCCTCAAAATGACTAAAAGAGCTCTTTATTAGCACTTGAAAAAAGTCCAGACAAGGAGCAAGGCTTTAGATGCTGTTGTATAACTTTGCTGAGTATGGCGGCAAACAGTCATGTTTCATCGATTGTAGGAACATGTAGCCTGTTGGTCTCAACCAAGAGATTGAGTTCCTAGCTCAATTAATAGTATAGAAGGTTACTGGATCGTATATCGAAATCAGATATCGAGGACAAAGTTTCAGTCTGGCAATCCAAATGTCAGAACAACACAAATATCCGGATGTGGAAGTGAAATNAGGTGCTCCAGAAGGGTAAGCATTTCATCATTGAGTAATATGGTTAATAGTTCTGATCAGCAAATTCTACTAAAAAGTTACGTAAATAGTATGACATCACAAATATGATGGACAATCATTTGTTCTAATTGGATTTGGACTTGTTGGTGCAATTTTGTTTTCAATATTTTTCGCATTTCGACATGGTCTTCCAAATGTTTGGGATTTTCCAATACTGATGAGGTTAACAGAAACTGCAGTATGCAGGTCAAAATTATGAATGTTATTTTTGCATTTATTTGTTTAAGACCCATGAAGCAAGAAGTAATATCAAAGCTGCTGTCATACAGGAACTTGCGTTTCTGGTAATTTGTTGATTCTGTTTTATATTTTCAAGTCTAATTGGTAAACCAAGTATTAACAAAGGTGCTCGTTTCTTGTGTTTCTTAAACCATTTGAGACACCATGATGGTGTGTAATCCCGTTTCAAACTCTGAAAATGTTACTCTGCGGTACCTACTATGCAAAATTTGGACTGAAAATGTCAGTCTGAAGCGCCAGGAAAATTGGAACCCCCCCTCCTTTTCAAAATGGCTGGATCCGCGCCTGGTCCATCAGCAGAGGATTAGACCCAGTGATAGTAATAAAATCCACAGGAATCGGAAATAGTTGCCCAGCGATCTTCGAGGTGCCCCTATACCTGATTATTGATAGAATTTCCGATTGCTGTGCAAAAACGTAGATATCTAATTAACTCACCGATTAATCTCTCATCCCTGGATACTTGTGATTCATATGGAAATGTTGCTTCACTGTTTAGTTTGACCAGTTTCTCAACAAGATCATTATTATTTGGTCCAGCTTTTCTTAAGGCTTCTATGAAAACATGGCAGGTGTTATTTGGATGTTGCAACAATTTGTCCAACACCTTCTTATTCCGTTCGGATGGTCTTGCGCATTGTGTTACTTCAGCTTGATCATCAAAGGTCAGCAAACATTTTGAAATAAGATAATCCAGAACACATCCGTCAAGGGTAGTAGTCTGTATAATTTCATCATAAAACTGACTAAGACTATGCTTAGTAAAACCTATGAATATATATATATGTATTTTTTTCACAGAACATAATTTGCAATTTGCAAAGACAGAGCTAGATTATTTGTTGATAAATGGTAATAATATGCTATTTATTTATTAATAATTTAATATGATGTGAATACTGTTTGGCTGATCCGTCTGGGGCAACATTGGTTATATTTTTAAACTTGATAACCTAGGTTGGTACTGTGACGTCGCCAACGACAAATTCAAATAGTCCCATGAAAAAATCGTAATTAAAATCGAGGAATCATTAAATTTTGTTGTAAAAATTAAATGATAAGGGTTACGTACGGTTACCATGCTAACCTCGAGTGCGATAGATCATGGGTTCGAACCCTCAGGTCGCGATCGAGTCCATCCAAAGACTTATAAAATTTTCATTTGTTGCTTCTCCGCTCACAATGCAACACAAGACAGTAAGAGCAAATACTAGTTGGTATGGAATTAGGATATTTTTCTCTGAGTGGGGCGACATATCTACCAGTGGTCTGTTGCTTTCGTGAGCTAGCACTAAACAATTCTAACTAAGGGTGTTGATCTAGTACAAAGCGGACATTATCGACATCTCATTTATCATTAACCAACAATCACTTCGCTAGAATTCAAGTATGCATACTATATTACATAAAAGGCAGTTTCGAGCTCAAAATGGCGCCTTAAGTGCATGTACATATATAAGTCTACTTTCCCGCATTGTATTCTCCGGTTCTAATAATGTGTGCTAGGGTTATGGTGTTTAATGCCACTTTCCACAATAATTCAGTTATATCATGGCGGTCAGTTTTATTGGTGGAGGAAACCCGAGTACCCGGTGAAAACCACAGACCTGTCTCAAGTAACTGACAAACTTTATCACACAATGTTGTATCGAGTACATCTCGCCATGAACGGGATTAGAACTCACAACGTTAGTGGTGATAGGCACTGATTGCACAAGTAGTTGTAAATCCAACTACCATGCGATCACGACCACAACGACCCCTCTAATAATACCATATTTTTATACTTACTACAGAGTGGTAGTAAAATCTTTCTCTGATCAGGTGTTGCTTTTTCCTTAAGGATATAAGCTTTATCTCTTAATGCACCAATAAATCCTCCCGAGTAATGTATGTCTACATACTTCTCAATGGCATATGGGGCTATCTTTAATAAAATGTAGGCAACACGAAAATAGTTGTCTCTTTTCTTATCTTGTTTGGACATTCTGAAACATTGTATATATTTATAATTAATATTAGCTGTTATTTCTTAGTGTATACTGAACCATGAGTTACTTATATAATTCTCCGACATAATAGTTTGTTTAGTTGACCTGGTATACGTTTTTTATGTCTCGTCAGCCATGATTTTGACTTGTGTCCCACTAGATACGATAACGTAACCCTCATTCCGCTTGCGCTCCATTTAGGGTTACGAATCGGTTCCATTCAACTATGGGAGCAGCGCCCGGAGTGATTCACACCGGGCGGTTTTTTGTCCTAATTCCGTTGTAAGTGGTTGGAAAAATTAACGGGGGTGAAAGATAAATATATCTAGGTAAACCTTGAGGTGTTAAGTAAACGCTGCATCAATCCGTGGTAGACTTATATCCATCTGAAAATTTGAATGCATGAAATCTTCTTTCTGTCCGACATTTTGTTTACAAGTTGCTATTTCACGTGCACTTGCCTTGTTTTGGAGATATCCTTATTTGGATCAATTGCCGTAAAATCGTAATGAAATCCTAGTAAAAGTTTTCCATATTTAGCATTGAGATCCATATATGGATAGGCTCCGCCCATCGCGAGGGTCTACGTAAGGTGTCATGGCGGACAAGAAACAATTTTCGAATACGAAATAGATCGTGAAGGTATGAACAGGTATTGTAACACATATTTCGTATCACCATTACTTAAAAATTGTAGGGAATAATAAGTTATGAACAGATATGCAAAAAGAAAGTTGAAATATTCACGGAACGAAAATTTTAATTTGCTCCCATACGTTGAATGGGACCGATTCGTAACCCTTAAATGGAGCACAAGCGGAATGAGGGTTACGTTGTCGTATCTAGTGTCCCACGGAATCGACATGTTATGAAGTTGCGTAGCTCTTAGCAAAGGGTGTGGCGTTGATCAAAGTGTCCCATCACTACTGTGTAGCACATGTTCCAGTAGCGTACAGGATATCAAGGTTAGTGATATTGGGTGGTAGTTAGCTGGTTGATGTTTCTCCCCTTTCTTGTAGATAGGAGCCATCACTACTGTGTATCACATGTTCCAGTAGCTTACAGGATATCGAGGTTAGTGATATTGGGTGGTAGTTAGCTGATTGATGATTCTCCCCTTTCTTGTAGATAGGAGCCATCACTATTATGTATCACATGTTCCAGTAACTTACAGGATATCAAGGTTAGTGATATTGGGTGGTAGTTAGCTGGTTGATGTTTCTCCCCTTTCTTGTAGATAGGAGCCATCACTACTGTGTATCACATGTTCCAGTAGCTTACAGGATATAGAGGTTAGTGATATTGTGTGGTAGTTAGCTGGTTGATGTTTCTCCCCTTTCTTGTAGATAGGAGCCATCACTACTATGTATCACATGTTCCAGTAACTTACAGGATATCAAAGTTAGTGATATTGTGTGGTAGTTAGCTGGTTGATGTTTCTCCCCTTTCTTGTAGATAGGAGCTATCACTACTGTGTATCACATGTTCCAGTAACTTACAGGATATCAAGGTTAGTGATATTGGGTGGTAGTTAGCTGGTTGATGTTTCTCCCCTTTCTTGTAGATAGGAGCTATCACTACTGTGTATCACATGTTCCAGTAGCTTACAGGATATCGAGGTTAGTGATATTGGGTGGTAGTTAGCTGGTTGATGTTTCTCCCCTTTCTTGTAGGTAGGAGCCATCACTACTGTGTATCACATGTTCCAGTAGCTTACAGGATATCAAGGTTAGTGATATTGGGTGGTAATTAGCTGGTTGATGTTTCTCCCCTTTCTTGTAGATAGAAGCTGTAATCTTGAATCTTCCAAAGGGCTAATGAGAGTTGGAACATCTTGTCAGTGTGCCATTAGGAAATCAACTGCCTGTTTCAAGAACAATGTTGATATTTCATCTTGGCTTTTAGCTTTTAATAAGTTGAAGTCTTTTCTATGCTAGAAAGGATGTATGTTTTCCGATCAAGTGTTTTAAATATTGCTTGAAATATATTTTTAATGTATTACCTAGACTATTATCTATTTTCATTTCATATTGTAATATGTACATCATTATATTTTAGACCCACTGCAGGTATCACGCCTGTGTGTGCCCCCGATGTAAAGGGATAGTTATTTTAAATAATCATATTATATATGTATATTTTCTGTAGTTTCAAAACACATTTTTCGTATATAGTGATGTTCTTTTCCCCCTTAATTATTCATAGCTTAGGATCCTAGCATGATTTAAAATGGTTGTTCTCAGTTTTCCCCTTAATTATAACATGTAGGATATATATATATGGGTTGAGATAGATTGTTGTCAAATTAATAAAACTTCCTTGTATACATGTATAACGTGGCAACACGATTTAACACAGCTAAATAATGACGATCTTTAGTGTAACCTTAGTGACAAGGTGTCACCTCTGTTAATTAAAAGATTCAAAAGATTTGATTAATTCAATTCAGGCACCAAGTGCAACATGAACAAATAAATATACATATACAACCATACATAAATATATTCAATACACATATCATAAACTACTTTGTTAGAGAAAAAATACAGGGGGCAGAGATGACAGTTATGAAAACAATCTATTTAAACCCTTTAGAAAAAGTGATAAAATTTTCAACAACTCAATATGGCAAAGAGACAACATACCGACTATTTTTCTATATTACTGTTTCTCAAATAATAGTTCGGTAAATATCTAACTCTAAGGTTGTCACTAGTGGAGCAGGAACTGCTTACCCTTCCGGAGCACCTGAGTTCACCCCCGTTTTTAGTGGGGTTCGTGTTGCTCGATCTTTAATTTTATATGTAAGTTTTGTAGATCGTTGTTTGTCCTTTTTCTTTTGGCCATTGTATTGTCTGTTCTTCTTCGATATACGGATTCTGATTACCCCTTTGGTATCTTCAAACTCTTTTTACAATTTCAGGATGGGAACATGTAAATAAATAATGAAATTCGTCATCAGTTTAAATTTCTGAACATTTTGTCAAACTCTCAAACAGTTCGACAACATTTTCGCAACAGGTGGAAATAACATTGCCGAAGTGTTTGAGAGTTTGACAACAAGTTTTTGAACGATGGACACACCGTTGTTTAGCGTACATTTAGGGGCATTTGACACACTATCACATTTAATGTTATCCTTACAATAACTAATGCTATAAGTAAAAACGTACCTTCAAGCGGCACAAAATGGCTTCCAATTATGACGTGCATTCATCCCCCTGATACCGCCTTTTGGGATTGTTCAACTAATTTCCTCTTTGCCATGTTAACACTACCTGTATAATGAAATAAAACTTCCAAATATAAATAATCATCTGTGTGATCTAACCCAATTCCAAGTGTATACCTATACTGAACTCCTAAATATAAATAATCATCGAATCCAATTCCATCCATTAAGCTTTACCTCAGGTCTGTATTTGCACTTCGAAAAAACGACAACTTTAGGTTTACTTGTATTCACCTCCAGTTTCCAAATTTTACAATAGTTACATTACATTAATGAAACTTTTAATGTAGTAGATTTAGTAGAATGGTTCGTCATTATGCTAAGCGAATTTGGTGTTGTAGTTTACCAAAGGTGTGGGTTTTGAATCCTTGCTGAACGAAGAACAATATTTTCAGTTAAAAATCTAACTCTAACACTGTTGGGTTGAATGTTCAAAAGTCTATATCAAAAAATATTTCATACAGGCCAGAATCCTTCGGGATCCACTAGGTTGGATATATTGTATGGTTGTCACTTGCTTGAGACAATTGTAATATTTATTTTATGCAGCTGTAGTCATGAAATGATCATATACAATTTATAATTTAAAATACTGCGTTAGATTGCCGTCAAAATAATAAAAATGCATCTCCACACTATTAAGCGCAGGTATAATGATGGTCATTAATTTAACCTTACATGACAAGGTATCACATCGTGCAGGTCTAAAAGTAAAAGGTGCGTTCGACTTACAATTTGATAAAAGGAAAAACTCAAATTTGTATTAAATGAATTAATTTGTAAAAAAAAAAAAAAAAAACATAACAAACTAACAACACATAGTCAAAATAGTTTAGATGGAGAGAATTTGTATATCGTTAAAAGAAAGTAATATGAAACGGTTTGTGCAGAATTGGCATGCACCAAAGTAAAATCGACAGAATGGTCACGATTTTTTTTGGCATTTGTAATTTTTGCTTTATTTGTTATGCCATTGGATTATTGCAATATTCAAAGAGTGTATGCTCAAAGGTAGGAACTCCCATTGTTTATATAATCATAAGTTGTATTTTAATGACTCAAAATTGTATCAGATGTGGAAAAGGTTGCCAAACATACAATGTTTTCAATTTCAGAGGTATCTTTTTAACAAATAAAATAACGCTACATGTATGCTGTGAGTCCCTAGCGTACATCATAAAAAACAGTATGTTGTGCTATTTATTTTTACATTTTTTTTTACATAAAATGAAAGATCTGAATTCTATAAAAAAAATATATTATGTTGCATCATGAAAAACTGGAAACTTTGCAACCCATTATTAGTAGTGTATGATGTCTATGAGAAAACAGCATCTTATATAAATATCAAGCAACTCTTATTGTTGTTCAGTCAATTTTGCTTTCAAATAAAATATTGAAGGACATTTAAAAAAAATTATAAAAACAAATGGGAATATCGAATGCACCCTTTGAGTTTATTTTTTATTATTATGGTGTTATTTGTTTGTCCTTCATCTTGAAGGTCAAAGATCAATTTATGATCAAAGCTCCTCTCATTATTTCAGTCTGTGGATATCATTTGTTGTTTGATGGTGTTTAACGCCACTTTCAACAATATTTCAATTATATCGTGGCGGTCAGTTTTATTGGTGGAGGAAACCGGATTACCCAGAGAAAACCACCGACCTGTCGCACGTCACTGACAAACTTTATCACATAATGTTGTATCGAGTACACTTTGCCATGAGCGGGATTCGAACTCACAACTTTAGTGTTGATAGGCACTGATTGCATAGGTAGTTGTAAATCCAACAACCATATGATCACGACCACGATGGCCCCTGCCAATGTAGATTAGAGGTAAATAAACTGATAACAAATTTTACTTGATATTTAAACTTTAAACATCATGTTGGTTCATTGAGTTTGATGAGTGTTATAATATACAATTGATGACTTTCGATGAGGTGAATACAAGGATTGATCAACCCATGGAACAGGATATTCACCGAGGCATCCTGGGTTGATCAATCCTTGTATTCACCGAAATTGAAAGTCATTAACTGTTTTATAATATGACATTAAATTAAATTTGACTTTGTTCCCCAGACACCCCTCTCTGCCCAACGTCTACCATTACCAATGTTGCCGAGAGACGTAAAATTTGATTGGACCGTGGAATTCTGGAATCTATATTTCTATTTTTAGCCCAAATTGGGGTGACATTACAGTCCACACTACCTATGAGCTAAATTTAGCCCATTTGAGGTTGACATCGCACGTACGCATTACTTTTCGAAACCAGACAAAGTTCAATCATATAATAATGCCCCTTTAATGAAGCTATGTTTTATATTGTCGAGTGGACAACATAGTTCGCCAATAAGCGAATTGGTGCTGCAGTGTAACAACTGTGTAGGTTCGAATCCTGCTGAGTGAAAAACTTAAATTTGTCAGTTAAAAAATCTTTGATTATGGTTATGGTTATGGTGTTTAACGCCACTTTCAACAATATTTCAGTTATATCGTGGTGGTCAGTTATATCGTGGTGGTCAGTTATATCGTGGTGGTCAGTTATATCGTGGTGGTCAGTTTTGTTGGTGGAGGAAACTGGAGTACACTGAGAAAATCACCGACCTGTTGCAAGTCACTGACAATAAACTTTATCACATAATGTTGCATCGAGTACATCTCGCCTGAGCGGGATTCGAACTCACAACTTTAGTGGGGATATGCACTGCTTGCACTGACGGTCAGGTTAAAAATCTGACTAACATTGTTGGCTTGAATGTTCAGAGACGTTTATATAAAACAAAACATTCAATACGGCCGGACATCCTTAGGTATTATGTGGGGTGTACATACATTGCTCTAGGAGACTATAATATAAATATATTAATTTATCTGTTACGTTTCTTGTTTTACAGTATGTAGAATAAGGTTTGGTCATATACTAGTATTATAATATATTATATGTACACCTATTGATGTCATCATTGCAATGATAAAGGTCTTCTAATATAATTACCTGGTGAAGACGATCATTAAATTAGATTTAAGTAGGCGGGTATAACATCCCGCCGGTTCCCCGTTTATTCAACAAAACTTATTTGAGACTCATGAATGATTTAAAATGTCATTTAAAAGCTTTATATTTCATCTCAAGTTTACGAAAACAACCTTGTATTTTGCGTCGTCACTGTACAAGTATATATTGATCATTTTCACAAAATTTAAGATGGTGTAACAATTTAAGTGTGATGTTGTTTTTGGGGGGTTGTTTGCTTTGTTTGTTTGTTTTTTTTTAAAATTTAATCAATGTTTTATATAGAAAAAAATCCTTCATTTAATTTAATTTTATTTTAAGTTCCATTTGCCGTTGTGAAATCCAACCACCGACAGGGAGGTTGGGGTCACACAGTTAAGTGATTAACCCTTACGCCACTTTCAACAATATTTCAGTTATATCGTGGCGGTCATCTTTATTGGTGGAGGAAACCGGAATACCCGGAGAAAACCACTGACAAACTTTATCACATAATGTTATATCGAGTACACCTCTCCACGAACGGGATTCGAACTCACAACTTTAGTGGTGATAGGCACTGATTGCATAGGTAGTTGTAAATCCAACAACCATGTGATCACGACCACGATGGCCCCTGTCAATGTAGATTAGAGGTAAAGGAACTGACAACAAATTTTACTTGGTTGATTTGATTTGATTTTTGGTGTTTTAACACCACTTTCAACAATATTTCAGCTATATCATGGCCACAAGTTTTAGTGGTGGAGGAAGCCGGAGTACCCGGAGAAAACCACCGACCATGGGCAAGCAACTGGGAAACTTTATCACATGCGGCTGTGAGTCGAGTGCACCTTTTTTGTAGTTTACAAAGCCGGGCGCGAACCCATGCCGTATTAGTGATAGGCTTGTATGAGTTGTTAGATCCAACGACCTAACTCACTGAGCCACCCGGGCCCCAATTTTACTTGGTATTTAAACTTTAAACATCATGTGGGTTCTTATATTTAAATGAAGAGACCGGGTGGCTCAATGAGTTAGGTAGTTGGATTATCTAACAACTCATACGATCTTATCACCAATACGTCCTGGGTTCGTGCCCGGCTTTGTAAATTACAAAAAAGGGTGCACTCGACTCGCAGCCGCAAGTGATAAAGTTTACCAATTGCTTGCCCATGCTCGGTGGTTCTCTCCGGGTACTCCGGCTTCTTCCACCATTAAAACTGGCCACCATGATAGAGCTGAAATGTTGCTGAAAGTGGCGTTAAGCACAATAAATAAAATCAATCAAATCAAATATATTTAAATGTTCCCCCCCCCCCCAAGCCCTGTAAGCTTCTTTTTTACACTCGTCTTTTCTGTTGTCAGACCTATGTTCCTCAACTTTCCGGCACAAGTATTTTTGTTTATAGAGTTTTGGCGAGGCGTACTCGATACAACATTAAGTTTGTCAGTGACTTGCAGCAGGTCGGTGGTTTGTTTCGGGTACCTCGGTTCCCTACACCAATAAAACTGACCGCGATGTTATAACTGATATATTGGTGTGAAGGTGGCGTTTATCACCATAAACTATACTTAATTTTTCACAATATATTTTTATATGCAGGAAGTGACCATATTTTACACAGTGAGTGACCGACTTCGTCCATTTGTCTGTCATGCCTTAATAACTTTGTTTATTTTATCTATATTATGTACTTAACATGTACATCAGTCAATTGTATCTCTGCTCAAACTACAAGTTAATACATATTTTGTAAATAAATATTAAAATCAAATCTCACCTCAGAAGACAATTATCACCACTTTGTTATTTACTAGATCCATGCGTCATGAACATAATTATGTACATTTGGGTCCCGAATGAATTTGAACTATTCAAGTATTTTTTACCTGTGGTTGAGCGGATCACTGAAGGGTGAAAGTATATCCATATCATCATTGAAGATTCTCAAAAGTGTGTAAACAGTTGGTTTCTATGGTAAATTGTATATTAATTGTGAATAAATGAATCCCAAATTTTCTTTACAGAAGCACTATAATATCAATCAGCTTACTCTCACTAGGTGCCATTGTTTTACATAAAATTTAATCCTATCAGAGAAGTATTTCATGGTCGTATTTTTATTTGTTATTTATCAGATTTGTCATAATATTTTACATTCTACATTATAATTGTGAAAAACAAAATACCCGTTCTCATGCAAAATGTCCGGTCGCCATTTTGAAAAATCCATATTACAGCCCATGTAATGCGGCACACGTTATTTTAGGAATAATTCAGAAAAAAATTATAACGAGAAACTTTCTTTAAAAACAAATCTCAGGGAAGCCAAGGATTTATCCTACTATATAAATCCTTGGAGAAGCATCAACGTTCTTTAAAACATGATAAAGAATTACCTATTAAATCTTGTGATAAAATAAATTTCTTATCTTGGAATTTTAATCAAATAGAAATGTCTTACCTAAAATTATGAATTAAAAAGAAAATAAAAAGTTCAAAGAAAAATATTTGCCTCACCTGAAACAAGAATTCTACTATTTAAATCCTTGCCCGAAACAATTGTGAATAAAACTGGTAATTAGTTTTATGGTCTTTATTTCAACAAAGCGCATGTAAAAGTGACGCTTTTTTGGAAATAATGTCAATGTCCAAATTTTGGGGATTGTTTCAGGTTCGTCCAATCAAATTTTAGAAACAATCAAAAACCTACGGAACGAAGATCAATTTCGACAAAAAGGGGTGTAAACTATACTTTTTAGCACTTACGTAAATTCTGATAAAAATTGCTAATTGCATCGCTAATCTACCATGTACAGGTGTTGTTTACACAAAGAACTTCTTATTCCTAAAACAACAATGGTCTTAATAAAAAATTCATGTAATTGCAATCACCTTAATTTGGAGTTCAAATCTGTCAATAGATTTCGACTGCTTTAGGGTTTCTTTATTACATAATTTATCTATCATATATATCTTTATTCACATAAAACCAATGTATAACAATGGCACAGAGATCTAACAATAAAATCAAAATAACGACAACTATTTACAATATATATATACAAATTAGGAGAGAGGTTACAAAGGACTAAGAGCCTGGAGGACAAACACCGGTATTAATAGCACTTATAAAATGACACAGTTTTTTCAATATTGGTGTTCTTTTTCTTGACATAAGTTCAAAAAATTTAATAATATTATGTCTATATATGAAATAATTTGACAGTGACTGCTTACATTTTTGGTTAAAATAATTACATTAAAAAATGTAATGGTATTCATCTCCAATTTTGGATCTGTTACATACTTTATATTTAAGATTTTCTCTTGGTATGTTCTGCCATTGCCCTGTATTGATGGGGAGTTTATTATTTGTTGTTCTAAATCTGCAAATCAAAATTGCATCTTTTATTTCTAAAATATTTAAATATTCTTCATATTTAGACTCTGTTTTAAAAGTTTTATAATTTATAGCTTTAGGTGAATTTCAAGTTGTACTAAAGAATTCCAATTTTGAAGAAACTGATCATCTAATATAATCGCTGTTTAATTACACATTTCAAATATTCTATATTGTTAAAATGTTCGGTTTCCCATATATTTGAGAAGCCACAGTCATTTATTTTACAAACAATTTGCAAGATCCAGCTAAACTGCATATTATGATTTCCATTCATAGTCTGTACAATATATATACAATACTTGTGCACTGTCGAAGTATACAGGTAATATGTGTACGAGGCTTAGAAACGGGGGAAAAGGCGAGGCTTCGCCAAGCCTTTTCCCCCGTTTCCCGCCGAATACACATATTTACCTATATGCTTCGACAGTGCACATGTATTGTATTTATTCTGCAATTTTATATCGTTAATAAACGTTTACTGGACGATGATAAAAGTATTTGAAATAATTTTGTGTATGTATTTGAAAACAATATCCCCCAATGTGCCCCGATGAGTTTGCCAAATATAAAATTTTATTCTATTTATAACTGACCAATATCAAAAAAAATATTGGGCAGGTTATATTGGTCGGTAAATGCTGTCATTGCAGGATAAATTAGAATACTTTGTTTGTTTACCAATTATAAGTCATGCCCAGTATATATATATATATATATCTTTATTTCTCGATAAACCATTGCAATACATAGGTATAGAGAATAACAAAACTATTTACAAATATATACATGTACAATTACAGTTACAGAAAAACAGAAATGGACACAGGGATTAGCCCGGAGCACACACACCTTCATTTATGACTTTTATCATTTTACATAACTTCAAAAGATCTGATTTTTTCGTTACGGTTATAATATTTTTATTTGGCCTATTTCTAAAGTAACTTGGGATGAGGTTCTTACGGTTTTTCTCAAAGTATCGACATTGTAAAATATAATGAAATTCATCTCCAATGGTATTTGTGTCACAGAGGTTCAGGCATAATATTGTCTTTAAATAACCTGTAATTTAAGGCTTTTGCGGCATTTTCAGTTTGTGAGTACCAAAGTT
Source organism: Gigantidas platifrons (assembly GCA_002080005.1). Classification (NCBI taxonomy): domain Eukaryota; kingdom Metazoa; phylum Mollusca; class Bivalvia; order Mytilida; family Modiolidae; genus Gigantidas; species Gigantidas platifrons. The sequence continues at coordinate 611,621 of MJUT01058120.1, forward strand.
GATTATACTGGTCTTTAAGCGTTTGTTTTACTAATGAAATAAACCAGTCACTATTAATAAAAGTCTGTGTGTTCCAAATATAGGCCAATCCACATTCATTTATGATATTATGAACATTTTTTAACCATGGAAAATTAGCATCATTCACTGTATACATTTCAAAACATAATCTATATATTATTAATAACAATTTAGATTCTTTACCAAACAACAATTTTGACCAAAACGACAGAATTCTAATTTTTGCATCTAGCACAATAGGATATCTTCCTTACTCTCCGTATGTCATACACATTTTTTGTATATGTGGGCGTCGAATTTTTTTAACTATAGAAGTAGCTTACCAAATTTTATATGAACTCTTTCAATTATTTCTATGTTCCCAAGTCCCCATATTTCAGAACCATATAATAATGTGGGTTTTACCATTTTGTCAAATAGGTCTAGTTGACAATTTATCGAAAGACTATGTATTCTACCAAGTTTCAAAACCGCATACATTGCTTTTGTACCTTTATGAACAGCAAACATCTTTGAATTATTAAAATTACCATTTTTTGTTAATAACACGCCCAAATAATTAATTTCATCAACAATTTCTAGTTGTTTTCCGTTAATGTTAAATTGAGATTATTAGGAGTTCTTCCTTGCGAAAAAACCCCACAATTTTACTTTTTTCTACATTAACGTTTAGTCTCCAGATATCACAGTAATCACTAAAGGAATCCAACTGTTTTTGAAAGTCAGCAGCAGACTCTGCCATTACAACAGTATCATCTGCATATAAGATTATGAAAAGTTTCAAATACAAATTTAATTTATCTTTTAGTTCAGAAGAGACGGTCTTCAATCCTTCCACGTCACATATTTCCAAAAACGTTTCTAAGTCGTTTAAAAATAAGGGTGAATATTAGAATATGGGACAAATTTCATTTTTTTGTGTCCTATGCAATTATATTGTATTTTAAGATATCCGCATTGGTTTTAAATGTTATTTTTTAATTATAATACAAACTGTGTATTAAAATAGCTTATTACATAATACATTTATATTGTTTTATGAAAAATATTGACAATAATACCGGTATATGTCAAATGTCAACTCCATTATCTGTCCGAAAGGTACTACTGAATGGACCATGATATTTTTTATTATTTACATTGCCTATATTTCTTTCCAACTGACAAAAAAAGTTGCAATAGTGGTTTTCAAGTTGCTAAAATTCAAGTGCTTGATTATTTTACATCAGGCCTGTCTGAAGACTGTCCTTAACTTTGTGGTCAACTCCGTTACAACTGGGTTATCCTTCCATAAATACAATTGCCACGAGATGTTACTAATGTTGGTCACATGTTCTAGAAAGTTTGCCAGTGACTCCATTTTGAAAATACTAAAGATGTCAGCATCTAGGCACATATCATAAATATTGCTGCTCCAAGTTCCCTGGTAAGTACATTAGGTTTATTCAATGTCCATACCGTGACCAGAGTTATTATTTACAAGAATACCAATTACTGTTAACTGATGTTTAAATGACTAAAGCAAACAAGTCAAAACAACATAACACCAGTCTGAGGGTTAACTTGATGATGTACTGACCATGCCTTCAAATAAATTGCATTTTGTCAACTCCGTTACCTGGTTACTTGTCAGCAGCATTACTGTATGGGGGTAACAGCGTTGACTTGATATGATTTTTTGGTAACGGAGTTGACATAAATTGTTCTTTCTTATGTCTCAATGTTCAAATTCAGCTAGCAAATATAACTTTTACTTCTGTGATGATTCATATTGAAACAAGTCAAAAAGTATTCCTGGAAAAATACTGAAGAAATACAGACTTAAATCAGAGGCTAAATCAAGACTCAACTTTTCAAGAAAGAGGCATTAGCCAATACACGACGACTGTCCAACTGATAAGTTAAAACATTATTTTATTATCATTTGATCTTTATTTTTTAATTGTAAGTTTATTTTATAATGAGCTGAATAAAATATTTCATGCTGAATTATTTTCTATGTCAACTCCATTACCAAATGTCAACTCTGTTACTACATGTCAACTCCGTTTATCACTTAAAAAGAGCAGAATTTCAAAAAGTAGACAGAAATACAGAGCATCAACTTCATACAATGATAATTTACAACAATTTGAATAGCTACAAGAAATAATATGATTT
>MJUT01058120.1:619857-630488 GCA_002080005.1 Gigantidas platifrons
GGGGGGCGCTAGGCTATGGGTTCTCTCTCTTCTCTTTGAATTTTACCACGATGTCAACAAATGTCACGTGGTTCCACGACGTCATGAATATTCATATCTCATGAATAAAATAATGAGCATGATTTTGCCATATGAAAACCCATATGTTCTTTGCCATCCAAAATCATTATCAAAATGAGTTCCGACCGTTGCGTAGTGTGTTCCAGAAAAGTATCCGGTAAACAGCATGCACTTCAGTGTGACTTCTGTAACATGTGGCAGCACAGAGTTTGTAATACTGGAAAGTAAAAATGTTGAAAAATCTTTATAAATTTTATTTTGTAAAAAAAAAAAAAGTATTAAGATACATGTATTTTAAATTGTTATATTTTAGGGGTTTCGAAGTTTAATCTAATCGTTTAATACCTGCAAACATTTGTTTCAATTTTAGATTGTGAAGATACCATTTTCATAAAGGTCAACAAAATCAATGAATTCACATTATGTCTATATATGAAATAATTTGACAGTGGCTGCTTACGTTTTGGGTTAAAATAAATACATTCAAAAATATAATGGTATTCATCTCCAATTTGGGATCTATTACATAATTTACATTTACGATTCAGAAATATTGAAAATTATGGTGGCGGCAAAATAAATAGATTTCTAGCAATATATAAAATAGTTTACTTTAATGACATGCTTAAGAAATAATGAGAATTTTCTTGTTTTTCTCATTTTTACATCCCAAATATTCCTTTAACACACAAACACGCATTGATACATGATTTATCTTATAAGACAACAGAAGGCTAATATTTTCATAGTGTAGGCCGAGTTTGTTATAGGCCGAATTTGTGTAGGCCGAGTCTGTGATAGGCCGAGTTTGCAATGGGCCGAGATCTCATGGAACCGAATTTCCGGTTATATTGCAATTTTGCAAAATCAGCTGTGGTAACTTAGAGAACGACAGTAAAACAGACTAAAAACCAGAGAGTGGTACCAATATTTTAATGACAACATAGCACAATGTAGATTTTTCTATACATTATAGAGTTCTTATAATTTGAGACATGCCGAATGGGAAAAACAAATATTTTGAAAGGCAAATCAAACGAGCTCAAGTCAAGAAAACAAATGACAAAGAAAACGTCATTTAATGAATAATGTTTTACCCAGTGTATGAATGACAAAGATATACTGTATATACATCTTTTGATTTGAAAAAATTCAAACATTTTTATTGTACTCCATAATCTTGCAATACCACACTCCCAATGGCCAATGGCAATGTACACAAATACATTTTATTTTTACTGGACATTCAGTCTGGTGATCAACAACACGGCTTTACCAGACCAAGTTTCAAATTTCACATTAAATCTCAAGCATCACTTTTATAAACGAATTAATCATATTGTTTTGTGTTTCCTAGGCCTTGTACATTGTTTACCATCTTTTGCTCATCACCAAAACATCGACAGAGACTTGCAAAGAGTACTGGTATTTCTCACTGTAATTTTTTAGTATAAATATTTAATCTAAAATTAAAATTATTAGAAAGCCAACTATTGCTCAATTTTGATATTTTTTCATTAACAAAATCATAATTGAATTTAGCATTCATTATCCTAGGCTATTCTTGTATCCTAGCATGTAATAATACGGTATTTTCGGGTTAAAACGGTTTTCAAATTGGAGGTACGATTGGCGTATCGTAGCAACCAAACAACAGGCATCTAAACTTCCGGTTTTTCAGCAGATTACATTTATCATTATTATCATGATATTCAAGTAGATTTATTCCGATGGCAGGTTCCCGATCTAAAGGAATATTTACAGCATAGAGGCATAACATGTCATTTGTATAGAAAACATGAATTAGTCAAGTTATGTGAACTTGCCCAAGAATTAGATCTAGAGAAAATAACATCAACAAATGACTACGAACTTTCACAAATAAACAGGAGAACAATAATGGAGAACGGTGTAACACATGTTGTGTGTGAGATCGGACAAGTGCCGATATGGTCGTTGGATTTAAAATTGTTGCCTAATATTGAACAGTGTGATATACTTATATATTTATTAAAAAAGTTTGATTGGAATGATGATCACCTCAAGCTGTACAAGAAAGACAATGGATATGCTATAGTATGCATACTTCCCACGCTTCCTTCCATCAGATTTACACTGAGGAACACAGCACCAGTCGTTGGAAAGCTTGTGCCTTTCCATTTTTACCGTAAATGACGCGCATGACGTTGTATTTACATTCACGTCAGGCGTTGCTACCCAAACCGGAAGTAATGATGCCTGCAGTTTACGTCAAATCACGTGATCAATAAACGAAAAAAACAGAGTTTCTGCCGGAATGGAAATGACTAGAAAATATCGTATTGAATGAGGTGAAGTCATCTGGAATCGCCTGGATTTTACCTCGATTTCCATGGAAAATTTGAATTTAATTTAAAAAAATTAAATTATGCCTGTCTATAGTTAATATAAATAGATGAAAATCAAACTAGATATCTGATTTAGTGTCTACAGAGGTGATTTTAATTGAAATATTTAACTTCTGAACCCAACTGGAAGAATCAAATAAGTATACATTGGAGTCTATGTAGAATCCCAAGGATTTTTCTTGGCTTCACCTCCAAATATTTTCTTCATATCAGAAATGCTAATCAATTGGTCAGTTACATAATCCTGAAAATTTTAGCATATTTTTTTTAATACATGTATGTAAAAGACTTTTAAAAGTTCACACATGAAATACACAACTGAATTTTGAATATAAACAACAGAATACAGTGATACTACTTTTAAGAACCAATGATTTTTTAAGTTTATTTTTAAATTGTGAATATTTATTTCAAAAAAGTAGTTCCAAATATTTACAGAAAACTACATACATGTACATTTTTCATGTTCTTTCTTTCGTTGACAGAAATTTGATTAAAATCAAACAAGATAATTTATTGACAAATTGTAATGTTAAATGAATATGCAGAAAAAAATATTACAGTGACTACAAACTGGTACTATTTGTCTGACTCCGTATTTTTCTTTTTAACTTGCTTGCTGGGAATAGCCCCATGCCATTGAGTCAAACAAAAGACCTTATAATTATACAATTAGTACCGTTATTTGCTGCTTCTCAATGGGCAATAAGAATGCAGCATGTAGGAGTAAGGGCAAAGATTGATTTAGTCATCATACTCGTACATAACAAATTTAACTGTTTCACACATTGATATACAGTGAACTTATTTTTTTTAATTGGGGCCGTCGTGGCCGTGAGCGTATGGTGGTTGGATTTACAACTAACTATGCAATCAGTGCCTATCACCACTGATGTTGTGAGTTCGAATCTCGATCAGAGCGAGATGTACAACATTATGTGATAAAGTTTGTCAGTGACTTGTGCTAGGTCGGTGGTTTTCTCCAGGTCCTCCGGTTTCCTCCACCAATGAAACTGACCACCACGATATAACTGAAATATTGTTGAAAGTGGCATTAAACACCATCAAACAAACAAACAATATTTGTTGAATACAATTTTTCATGGTTTTCATTTAGTTCAATCAAAACACGAAATTTAATGTACAAAGAACTGCATAAATAACTAGAGAAGTCATTTGCAAGTATCAAAATCGTGCATTCAAATATCAATGAACATCTCTGTATTTTCAGTTTCGGCCAATCTAGGAACATTGACACCAACGAAAATATATGAAACCAAATTAGTCAAAACAATTGCTTGCTTAAATAATTTCAAAGTAACAATCAATCACCATGTCACTCATAATTATTTCTTTATGTTTTTCAGAACAATATATATAAGATTTATAACCTAACATTAAATGAAGCAATGAAGTATAAACATTAAACAAAGTATGGTATATTCTAATACGGTTATGGCTAACCCAGGATTTGGAATGTATTCTAATAATAATTACCTACCAGACATTGGTCAATTCAACAGTAGTTCATTGTTATCACAACAGTCTCGATGCCGGCAACAAAACATTACACCATTTTCTGCAAGTGCTGGTCAGGTACCAGTAGTTCCATTTTCATTCGCTGTACCTACACAGGCTAGTTCTTATACATTCAGTCTATCACAAACACATCAACCTAGAGGAATTTACTCCAACCCAGTGAACCATCAGGGTATTGCTCCAGGCATCGGAACATCATGGCAGCATTCTGTACCTAACCAGATGCCTTGGGGAGATGATGGGATAGCAACCCAGATCAATACTCCAGGAATCTCAACATTTTGTGCCACTTCAACCATTACAGAACCATCACTTAGTATTTACAGGTATTAAAATATCAGTCATTCCCAAGGTCTGTCGGACATGTGGCAATGTCCAGTAAAAATTTGTTTTGTCCAGTAAAAGGTTATTTATTACTGGACCAAATGCAGTAAAAATTGGTTTGGTCCAGTAAAAGGTTTTTCATAACTTGACCTAATGACCAGTAGGTGTTTGAGAATCTCCTCTGTGGAGTATGTGAATGTCATATGTAAACTGATGCTGGGTCCAGTAATTTGTACTCCTGTACTGGACCGAATGTCCATTCAACTTCAATTTATCTTGGGAAACACTGAAATATGGAAGAAAATAATCACCAAAATAAATGTAGACAATGTAAAAAAGGGCCTTGTAGAGAGGTGTCCTCTCTTGAGAGGAACAATTTAGTACAAAAGTAGTATTTTTCAATCTCAGCGCATCTTAAAAATCTGGTTTGATAAAAGAGTTTGCCTTTGGTTGGAGTGTACTAATAAGAAAAGGGACTACACTTTAGTCTCTATGCATCTGAAATCTGGGTCTGATAAGAATGAACCTACATTTTTGCAATTTCAGTGCATCTGAAATCTGGCATGATGAAACAGGGTTAGAATCTTGTAAAAATATGAGGTTACCCGAAAGCAGAAAATATAAGGTTCTCAAAAGAAAAATGCAGTATTTTATGAAAAAATCAAGTCATCCGGATGGACTTTGGGTTGATTTTGACGACAGGATGACCCCGAATTTCGAACCCTGATGAGAGAGGTGGCATTTGGTGGGAGTGGATTAATAAATGGGGGACTACATGTTTCAATCTCAGTTCATCTGAAATCTGGCCCAAAAATAGGGATGACTTTTTGGTGAGAATTGCAATTGACTAATAAGAAGGGGGACTACATTTTACAATCTCAGTGTATCTGAAATCTGGTCCAAAAAGAGGAATTACATTTTGGTGAGAGTGGACTAATAAGAAAGGGGACTACATTTTACAATCTCAGTGCATCTGAAATCTGGCCCAAAAAGAGGGACGACTTTTTGGTAAGAGGACTAATAAAGATGGGGGTCTACATTTTACAATCTCAGTGCATCTGAAATCTGGCCTGATAAGAAGGTTTTGGTGGGAGTGGACTAATAAGAGGGAGGATTACAGTACTTGTTTTCTTATTTCTATCCCTATTATGACAAGTTCTTATTTCATATTTCAGAAACTTGATTTATTTAATAAGTGATCATGGAAGCTCTATATTGTTTTATTCAATATTTTATTTTGAAACTTCTTTTTCTCTCATGAATATTTTTATTTTCTACTTGATAAATGATTGAAGTTTTCCATTATTATATTCTTCATACATGTATTTCTAACAGAGGTTTTGGAGGGGTAGCGTCATGATCGTACGATAGATGGATTACTACTACCTATGCAATCAGTATCTACAGACCCTGGATCGTTTAACTCAACAGATATTTCATATCGTTTGCGTTTTTCGTTCGTTTCGTTTGCGTGTATCGTTCGTTCGTTTTTCGTTTTCCGTTTGTTTGCGTTTCGTGCGTGTAATTTATTCTTTCGTTTCGTGTATCGTTTGCCACTTTAATTAGACTAATACACGAAACGAAAAACGAACGAACGATACACGATACACGAAACGAACCCACGCTACGATTTCCAGTGTAAAATAATTACTACAATCAAGGATTTATATAGTTGGACCTACTATATAAATCCTTGCTACAATTTCAATCTTACTATTACTAAAAAAATATTAATTAAAGTGTAAACAAAATTTTACATATACAAACATGTATTTCCTTTATTTACATGTACCAGTAATTTTGTACAATAAGGGAAAAACATATTTAATAAATGCATTTTTTCTATGATTTACTCTAGGACAAATAAACCATCTACATGTATGTAAACAAATGCCCCTGGCAGTTTCACCTGGGAAATACATGCACTGCAGGTGTGAAATGTCAACTCTTACCTTTGTAATTTCATTTTAATTAACAATTATATGACCTTTTGAAGCCACATGCCTCTCGGACAGCTTAACCGAGAAAATAACTGATACACCTATGTCTGGTTGGAATTGTCAATTCAGAATCCGAATAATTATAAATATTAATTCTGTATAATTATATAAATATAAATTCTGTATAATTATATAATTAAATAAATATAAATTTTGTTTAATTATATAAATAGAAAGTCATATTTGGAAGTAATATATGAGATTTAAAATTTAATCATAAATATAATTATTAAACACATTGGTAATATAAATTGTATTATCCTATTACTTTACCGACTAATTTATCATTTATATAAATAGCTTGCTTATAAAATATAAGATTACAGAAGTTAATCACATCAATTTGCACAAAAGTCATTCAAATAATAACACGATACTATTCGTGTATCGTGCGTTCGTCTCGTGTATCGTGCGTTCGTCTCGTGTATCGTTCGTTTGTTTCGTGTATGGTGCGTTCGCTTCGTGTATCGTGCGTTCGTTTTGTGTATCGTGCATTTGTTTCGTGTATCGTGCGTTCGTTTCGTGTATCGTGCGTTTTTCGTGTCGTTCGTGTGAAGCGTTCGTTCGTTTCGTTTGCGTTTCGTGCATAGTGTACACTTATACGATCCAGGGTCTGTATCACCACTAAAGTTGTGAATTTAAATCAGTGACTTGCAGCAGGTCGGTGGTTTTTTCCGGGTCCCTCGGTTTCCTCCACCAATAAAACTGACCACTACAATATAAATGAAATATTGTTGAAAGTGGCATTAAACACCATAACCATAATCATAATCTCTAACAAATGAGTTCCATATATATATATATATAAATATGAAAATTTTATATAATTCTGAAAAAATGAAAAGGATTTTTGATGAACCGCCTATAATGTCATATAAAACGAGATAAAAATATTAAAGATATACTGGTACACCGCAAACATAATTTACAATTTTATGGCAAGGAAAACGGATGTAGGGCATGTGGGAAAAACTGTGCTTTATGTTCGCATATTATTGAATCAACATTTTTCAAAGATAACGAAGGTAATACCTATAACATTGAAGGCAGTATAAATTGTAAAAGTGTTGCAGTAATTTATTGTATTCTGTGTACAGAATGTGAAAAAAATATTTATGTCGGACAAACTGGTGATAAGTTTTATCAACGAATGCAATTGAATTTTTCAAAAATAAGAACCCAGAAAGTGGAAAATCCTGTTGCAAAACATTTTTGTCAGAAAATCCATTGCGTTCAAAATTTCAAAGTCATAGGAATTGAGAAAACCGGAAACGGTGACAAAATTTACAGAGAAACTAAGGAGTCACTTTGGATAAAAAAACTTAAAACTTTTGAGCCGTAAGGCCTAAACACAAAATTTGATCGCCGTTGACTTTTCATAAACAAAATTCTGCGAAATCAACGTCATAAACTCTTTTATCTCCATTATAACGTCATGTTGTTTGTTTTTCATATATATGTAATAAACTTCCGCTGAGGAAGGCCGCAACGTTTGGAAATTAATCTAGAGATTTTGTTTATATATATATTTATATAGGTTTATGGTGTTTAATGCCACTTTCAACATTATTTCAGTTATTTTGTAGCAGTCAGTTTTAATTGGTTGAGGAAACCAGAGTACCTGGAGAAAATTACCTACCTGTTGTAAGTCACTGACTAACTTTATCACATAATGTTGTACACTTCGCCATGAGCGACGCCACGATATAGCTGAAATATTGCTAATGTTGACATTAAACACCAATCAATCAATCAATCAATCAATCAATCAATCACCATGAGTGAGATTCGAACTCACAACGTTAATGGTGAAAGGCACTGATTGTATAGGTAATTGTAAATCCAACTACCATACGATCACCACCATGACGGCCCTGAACAGAATTGATATAGTATACCAGAGGCACATTAATACTGTTTTTAACCTTTCCAGGCAGTGTACATTTGTACATGGTGTACTAAAGGTGATTTTAGAATTTAGACAGTATCTGGTGAAGGTTCTTCTTCTACCGGTATAGAACAGGAGTCGTTGCCGACTGTTTCAAGTTTTGTTGATGCTACACATGTCAGGCACACACAGATGTAGTCCCCTAGTCTATATATATGGGGTCCATGGTCTAGGTTGCTCTGAAATGCATCATATGCACTAAATTTGATATCTACATTTTTATTGGCCAACCTTCTATACTACATATAATTCTTATTGTAAAAAAATATTATCATATATATTTCAGTAGTATACCATCATGTAGTACAACACCAAAAAGACATAAGCGTCACTCATCTACAGATATAGAGTAAGTATATGCAGTTCACACCCTCCCCCCTTTTTTTATTTGATTTATTGGGTTTAATGCCACTTTCAGCAATATTTCAGCTATATCATGGTGACCAGTTTTTAGTGGTGGAAGAAGATGGAGCACCCGGAGATAACCACCGACCATGGGAAAGCAACTGGTTAACTTTATCACTTGCGGCTGCGAGTTGAGTGCACCCTTTATTGTACAAGCCGGGCACGAACCCACGCTGTATCAGTGATAGGCTTGTATGAGTTGTTAGGTAATCCAACTACCTAACTCATTGAGCTACCCGGGCCCTCTCCTTTTTAGCTCACCTGACCCAAAGGGTCATGTGAGCTATTGCCGTCACTTTTCGTCCGTCGTCTGTCGTCCGTCCGTCAACATTTCACATTTTAATCTTCTCCTCAGAAACTACTGGGTCAATTGCAACCAAACTTGGGTGGAATGGTCCTTGGATGGCCCCCTTCTAAAATTGTGTCCGGTGTTCCCGACTTCAAACCAAGATGGCTGCCAAGCTAAAAATAGAAAAAAGGGGGGATGAAATTTCAATTGTCTATTGCTGCTTTAGTATAAGTTAAAATGAGCTCAAATTTTAACTGCAGCTACATGGCAGTGATTGTTTAACACGTATTACAGGTTTTTCTGTGAAATTTTTCTTTCAGCCGATTTCTACCGATTATGCAAATTAGTCATATTTTGTACTTTTTGTCCTTTATTTCAAAAACTATAAGAGATGGATGTTAAATTCAACTGCATACATGTTCAGCATGTCAAGATCTACCTACCCTGCAATTTTGAAGTAAATCCCATTACCCATCATGGAGTTATTACCCTTTTTTCATCAAATTTTTTAAATTTTAATACTTTTCGTCTTATATTTCAAAAACTATAAGAGATAGATGTTAAGTTTAAACTGCAAAAATGTGCAGCATGTCAAGATCTACCGACCCTGCAATTTTGAAGTAAATCCCATAACCCATTTTGGAGTTATTGTCCTTTTTCATCAAATTTCAAAATTTTAATACATTTCATCCTTTATTTCAAAAACTATAAGAGATAGATGTTAAGTTTAAATTACAAAAATGTTCAGTATGTCAAGATCTACCTACCCTGCAATTTTGAAGGAAATCCCATTTCCCATTTTGGAGTTATTGCCCTTTTTTCATCAAATTTTCTAAATTTTAATACTTTTCGTCCTTTATTTAAAAAACTACAAGAGATAGATGTTAAGTTTAAATTAAAAATATGTGCAGCATGTCAAGATCTACCTACCCTGCAATTTTGAAGTAAATCCCATTACCCAATTTTGGAGTTATTGCCATTTTTTCATCAAATTTTCAAAATTTTAATACTTTTCGTCCTTTATTTCAAAAACTATAAGAGATAGATTTTAAGTTTAAACTGCAAAAATGTGCAGCATGTATATAAGAGATAGATTTTAAGTTTAAACTGCAAAAATGTGCAGCATGTCAAGATCTACCTATCCTGCAATGTTGAAGTAAATCCCATAACCCATTTTGGAGTTATTGCCCTTTTTTCATCAAATTTTCAAAATTTTAATACTTTTCGTCCTTTATTTCAAAAACTGTTAAGAGATAGATGTTAAGTTTTAACTGCAATATTGTGCAGCATGTCAAGATCTACCTACCCTGCAATTTTGAAGTAAACCCCATTACCCATTTTGGAGTTATTGCCCTTTTTTATCATCAAATTTTCAAAATTTTAAAACTTTTTATCCTATATTTCAAAAACTATAAGAGATAGATGTTAAGGTTTAATTACAAAAATGTGCAGCATGTCAAGATCTACCTACCCTGCAATTTTGAAGGAAATCCCATTCCCCATTTTGGAGTTATTGTCCTTTTTAGCTCACCTGACCCAAAGGGTCATGTGAGCTTTTGTCATCACTTTGCGTCTGTCGTCGTCGTCCGCGTCTGTAAACTTTTCATACTTTCTTCTTCTTCTTTGAAACCACTGAACTGATTTGGACCAAATTTGGCAGAAATGTTCATTGGGAGGTC
>MJUT01058120.1:695402-708957 GCA_002080005.1 Gigantidas platifrons
ATTTTTTCCTGCATATTGTTTGTAACTTGTGTAAGTTTAGTTTCAAATTTTTCTTCCAATTTACTTTCAAAATTGTTGAGTACTTTATTAACTATAACAGTAACTAATGTTTCTAATTCAGTACTTTTTACCAGATCTTTTGTTGCCTCGTTAAGATCAGTTATCTTTGTCACACCTTGAAGACTTGATTTTATTTCATCAAGGTCCTTTTGTATATGGTCAAATCCTGCCATATCAAATTCAATACTATTGTTTGAGTCATTAGATAGCTGAGAATGTGTTCTACCCTTCTTAGGTGCTTTCTCCTTTGTTGGATCTAATTTTGCTTTGAGCAGTGTTTGAACAGTATTTGTATTTGTACTTCTAGGTTGTCCAGGTTTAAGTGAATTACTGCCCCCAGGCATAATGTCAATTTCACTAACAATAAATTCCAATGAAAATATCTGTAGACACTCAATAAATGTTAAAAAATCCAAAATTTTCATCAACAGAAACATCATCCTTTAACACATTATATAGGCAATTATCTTTCCAAAACATTTTTTGCATTAGAACTTCATAAAACACCAAAAAACTGCAAAAATTGCTGAGCTGTTTTTCAAGCTGCTATCAACTCAGCGGCCATTTTTAATGCGGGTTCTTGATCAATTCGCTTTAAACTTTGCAGCGCTATTGTATAAATGGGCGTATTATGCACTTGGTGCAGCCAATTTTTTTCTTCATTTTTGTCTGATTTAAGCGAGTTTTATTTCGTTAAATTCCGCTTGACAAGAACTTTTGAGAACATGCCAATGGAATTTGTGTAACTCTCCCTAAAATCACACTTTACGGAGTACTTTGAATTTGTTTTTTTAATCGAATTCATTTTTTTCTGGATTTGTCTTGACACAAGTTTTTAGAAGTGTACATGTAGCAATGGTGTTTATTACATATTTCGAACCTTTTCATCTCTCATAACATAATTTAGCACTATCTGTTCATGATAAGTAACGTACTTCTAGTTCTGCTCGTTTCATTGGGTTTATTTTCAAACGTGTTTAATATATGCACATGAAGTTTATATAAATAGGAAAGAATTTGATTGATTTTTTTCCTCTCGTGTTGTTTCGTTTCAATTTTATTTCGATTCGATTTCCATTTCGTTTCGCCTTGTTTCATTTCGTTTCGTTTTGCTTCGCCAAGTTCCGTTTCGTTTCGCCAGGTTCCGTTTTGTTTCGTTGCATTTCGTTTCTTGTTTTAGAGGGACCCGTGAAAAACCACAGACATGTCACAAGTCACTGAAAAACTTGATCACTTAATGTTGTATCAAGTACACCTCGGCATATATGGGGTTCAAACTCACAACTTTAGTGGCGATAGCCACTGATTGCACAGGTAGTTGTAAATCCAACTACTATACAATCATGACCATGACGACCCCCAATAGGTCAATCATAGGGTCACCTTATTATCTGAATGATGTATTGTTTATGAACTTATTCTTATAAGATAGCTGCAGTACTGTTCACTTGGGGTAAACCAATCAATGAATCAATCAATCAATCAATAATCAACATCAAATAAAATGCAAACAAGTTAAATTAGATATTTGTTGTATTTTTTTTATCTTTGGTGATACACTAAACACCTAATGACATCACGTATAGGGTCACATCAGGGTTCATATTTTCAACCGACCAATCAGCGATGAGTCTAGAGCTGTTGTCTAATTGGTCAATACATTTAACTAACTTGCATATGATTGGATAATTGTGATCATGTCTCAGAAAAGGGTCCCAGATGAGGAAAAATGAGATTTTGAGTTTTTGGCATTTTTAGTGTTGTACTATATCAATAAAGCTTGTGTGAAAATTTTATGGCAATATCTAAAGTACTTTTCGAGTTATGGACATGTTATATATTAGCCTCACTATAAACCTCGCTTTTGTTTTCAATTTATTTTTTCATTCGTTTTCTTGGTCTTCAACAATGTAGCATACCACACTCTCAGATCTACAACTTTCTTATTGTTTAACTTAGGCTACTGATATTTGGCATGTCTATTCATCAACTTAATATGTGAATTCACTGTTCATGGTTATTTATTACCTGTGACCTCGACCTTTAACCCCAAGGCCAAATTACTGACTGTTATATGAAAATGTTGTATCTTGCTCACAACTTTTTTCTCATTGGGTTTAGACTTTAAATTTTTGGCATGTGGCGATATTAAATGAAGTTAATTTACCATATGCTATTATATGTGACCTTGACCTTTTACATTGCGATACGATGAAAAACTTTGGGAAATTAACAAATCAACTTATTAAATTGATTTAAACATGCCGTTTCATGTCACTTTATTGGTTCATTAATATGCATTTGTCCTGTCAGCAGGTGCCGTTGTGACGTTGCAAACTTTACAACGTTACAGTGAAAAATCGGAAGTACCGCATCTGGGCTCTTTTTGTCAGATGCGGTCACAATTAAAGATGAATGAAAGGTTACAAGACATAACTCCAAACAGGATATCGTTAGATGTTAGTACATCAACAAAGATTTATTTCTTAAAAGATACAACAAACAATATACAATTATTGACTTTGATATAGGTTGCTACAGGGATTTATCAACCTGAAAAAAGTTATATTCCCTGAGCTGAAGGCGAGGTGAATATTGCTTTTTGAGGGTTGATAAATCCCAGTAGCAACCTATTCCAAAGTCAATGATCGTTTTATTATATGATTAGACCTATACATGGGAAAAAACGTTTCCGGCATATTTTTAGCTTTTAAATATGTCCGGAATATTTTGACAGCTACATTTGTTGCTCTACGCGTGTTTTTGGAATCTTTTTCTTTCAAGATTCTTCTGAATTCAGCCTCGTCCACTGTGGCAAACCGCGCAGACGACAATTCATTGTCCATTTTATTATTTTTTTTTATGTACAGACGTTTGACCAACAAGCATTCTCTGATAGAGAATGACGTCAAGGAACCCCGGATGAAAGACGCCCCCTGATTGGCCAATGTTGCCGAGAGACGTAAAATTTGATTGGAACGTGGAATTCTGGAATCTATATTTCTATTTTTAGCCCAAATTGGGGCGACATTACAGTCCACACTATCTATGAGCTAATTTTAGCTCATTTGAGGTTGACATCGCACATACGCATTACTTTTCAAGTTGATTTCAGCCAATTAGAAACTAGACAAAGTTCAATCATATAATAAATATATTGAACATATGTGAACTTAAAATATCAAAGAAAGTTTATATTTCAGTAGAAATCAAATTTAGAGCAAGTGAATGATTGTTGTTTAACACCAACTCAGCAATTTTTCAGGGAGAACAAGTTAAAGTTCTATGATATGATGATGTTGGCGTTGTACTAGACCAACATGCTTAAGTGGATTTTTATAGTGCTAGCTCATTGAAACAACAGTCCGCAGATAGACATGTTGCTCCACTCGGACGCATTATCCTGATTTTTAGCCAGTCAGTCTTTGCTTTTATTCCTTAATGCTGCATGCTTAGTAGAGAAACATCAAATACCAATTTTATAGTCTTTGGTTTGACTCGAACCCGCATTCTGCCGCACTCCAGGCAAGCATGCTAACCATTACAACCACCGATGCAGTTTCAAATTTAGATCTTGCACAATTGATCTACTAGTAAAATTATAAATTTTTTGGTTGTTTCATCTGCATTGTTTTCTATACGATCTTTAAATTAGCTCTGATTGGTTGAATTACTGCTAATAAGTTATTAATAAAGCAAAACTATAATTTTACCAACCTCTAATTCAGGTACATTCCAACAAACCACTGATCCTTCCCTGAAATTAAACACAAACTTTCAACAATATTTCAGCTATATCGTGGCAGTCAGTTTTATTGATGGAGGAAACCAGAGTACTCAGAGAAAACCACCCATTTGTCGCAAGTCACTGACAAACTTTATCACATAATGTTGTATCGAGTACACCTTGCCATGAACAGGAAAACCTGTTTAAAACTGAACTCTCAACAAATTCCTAATGCAGGAAATCTTTTTTAATAAATGTTAAATATAGTGGAACCTGTACAATCTGAATTTATCTGATATCTGAGTTTTCCGACATCCTGTGACATCCGACACATTTCCTTGGTCCCTTGGTGGATCGGATTAGACAGGTTCCACTGTAGTAATAAATAAAAATAACTTGTGTAACCTTGACCTTGACTTATATTATGGTCAAGGTCAATATCAAAAGTAGATCAAGACTGCTGTCTCAACAATTCAGTATGAATAATGTTCATAGTTTTAATTATTTTTTACTTTAAACATATTTTATTGTTCATAATAAACAAATTATTTTTTAATTGACATATGTGCAACTTTGACAGAGACAATAAAACTTTTGCTGCATCTGCTGGCTGGGCTTCCTAAAAATAATAATTTTGGTTTCCCAGCAGCAACTTTTGTAACCTAGCAACTCACTTTGAAACATTCAAAATTTCAATTGCCACTTCCAGGGCAACTGCATACAATTTTTCAGGGGTCATGGCCGTATCTTAGTGGTCTTGGGATATTAGGCCCTTTTTAAGGTTGATTCCTCTCTAAATATCGTCTTCAACTTTTTGAATTCTAATATGACTTGGCAGTGCCAGAAGAAATGCATTCTATATATCTGTAAAAAAACTACTCTTATTTAAGCAATCATTACCTGAAAATGAAGAATTCTTTAAGTAGTTGATCATCACCAGCTTTATATTTAGCTGTTAGATGTAATATATCGGTCATATCTAAAAATAGACATAAATAACAAACAAAAAATAACAAATGTCATAGATCTTAAATGTGAAAAAAAACACATTGATAAATATTTATAGAACATTTGTGTTGCTCATCTTTTTAGTTTTCTGTGTTGAGTATTTGTTTTGTTTGTCTTTGTTCTGTGTCTAACATCCAATGTTACTTGTGTCTTAGGATTCTCCATTTTTGATTCAATCTTTGGTTTATATATAGATTCTCCTTCAGTTGCCCGTGGGTTACGATATTTCTCCACTCAAGAGAGTTAAATTAGAAATTTTAACCACAAGCCGTTAGGCGAAATTTAACTCTCGAGAGTGGAGAAATATCATAACCCACATGGGCAACTGAAGGAGAATTTGTTTCTCCCATTATTTAACACAAACTTTATTTCAAAATTTGAAATTAATGCGGGGAAAGGCATGAGACATTTTAAACCTCTAGAGGATTACAGATTTTTCCACCACTGGTTCAGCGGGGTTAAAACGCCGTAATAATGAGAGAAATGTACACATTGTACATCATACGTTTGCATTGGAGCTAATGTTGGTCACATTTCAGCTCATTTAGAGTGTAAAGGTGGCGTTATTGGCTTCTGTAGGTTTGTTTTACATGATCTAATTATACTACTGGTAACTATAATAACAGCCATGATAAATGATTGGGTGAATCATCAGCAGGACCCCCAAGAGAAATTTTGCATGGTGGAACAAGACTGCTAAAATTGAGGTTTTGAGGTTCAATAAAACCAACAACTAGAATTCAGAAGTCTAAGTGAATTTTACATAATTTAAAATTATTTGTCTAAATAAACTAAAAATAGTTGAAAATACCCCCAAAAAATAATCAATAAATCAAAATAAAACGTCCAGTCCGCGACGTTACCCACTAGCCCGATGTCCGCGGCTAGTAAAATAACAAGAGGGCTAGTTAAAGCTTTATAACGCTAGCCCGAACGGGCTAGTGAAAATCGATGCCCTTTATCTACAAAAAAAGCTCTGAGTATTCAGATAACTTAATCTTGGTACGATTATTTGTATGTGTGAATGTCTCGCCGCTCTTTGTTACCCTTACAAATGCATTTGTCACATTGTTAACATCGTGGAGTTCACCTGAATCAAGTTTGGAATATGCTTTGTATTGTGGTTAAAAACAAGAGAAAAATCCAGAGAGATTCCGTTTTGATAATACGACTAATTACCGATAAAACTATTCCAACAACGACCCACCTGCCAACTAGGAAGAGCTCCGGACTCCTCGTACAACGGGGTGGTATACAAAATGTATAAGACCCTGATTTATATAAGATAACGTTTTTGATCAATGTTCTTAGCTAATAAATGACTACAATGTATTTCTAAATTTTTATCACATTTACTTCTTGACAGCACGCTTTTTTTGTTTCCATGTATGTTGCTGTCTCTACAATTTGATCGAATGAGTTAGTAATTACCTGATGTAAACATACATGTGCAATTATAATGAATATCATCAAGTTCAATAAATGAAACCCAGTGGGAACCCCAGGGTATAGAAATGGGACCAAGAGCTTCTTCGGCTTGAAGGGACATCCGTCGGTTGTGTGGGATGTATAAATTCACAACCAACCCGTCCTTCGGATGAGACGTAAATAAAACCGAGGTCCCGTGTTGAGAGATTGCCACCCTCTTCGCACGTTACAGAATCCAGTGTAACAGCTCATTATGAGCATTATGCTAATGATGAGTGATCCATAGGAGACCTGTTGCACTGGCTAAATTATCCGTCCCTACCCATCACCTTTCCTTGTTTCGAGTCCTGTGGCGTTTAAATTTTTAAATGTTCTCATCCTGAATCTAGCTGAAAATTGCTCGCTGAACGTTAAACACAAATCAATCAAATCAAATCAATAAATGATACGTTGGGTTAAAAGTGCCAAGTCTGGTAAGGCTTCAGTTAAGCGGAAATGTAAACCAGAGGAGGTATACAATTTATATCTTTTATTCGAGCTAGTTAAAATCAGGGAGGGCTAGCGAATTGTGGGACCTGACTTTCCCCCTGGGCTAGTTGTTGAAAAAGTTTTTGGCACAGACTGAACATCTATGGCTATGGGGCCCTTCAGAGATTCACCGGCCTCTTCTTGGCTCTCTGGGCTCCAGACTGATGTACCGGCTGAACACCCAGTCATAGGCCCTGATCATCAGATATAATTCTGAAAGTAGACAGTCTAAGGATGATTAAAAGAAAGTTTAGCTATAAATTGGCCCAGTGGTTTCAGGGGATTTTTTTCTTATTTACAACTACACAGAAGGGGGATAAACGCCAAGCCAAGTGATGACAAAAAAATCCCATGACCCTTTGGATTAAGTGACCTTATAAGGATAAGTAAACATACCATCAAGTCTCTTTGACATTCTATATAATCCTTGTTTTTCTATTACAGGCTGCAAGTTTTCAAGATCTGTCTCTTCGGCCATTGCATATGCTACCACCACTTTTTTCATGCCCTTAAAAATATTGTGTAATATTTCAAATTATGAAAATGTTATACACTATATACATGTATATCATGGTTTTCAGAGTTAAAAGGTTAAACAATCGAACGCGAAGTGTGATTCTTTAACAGTTTAACTCGGAAAACCGTGGTATAAATTATTTGTAACATGAAGTCATGCAATATCACATCTAGGTCGTTGATTATTGCACGGCTCTCTGACAGTAATAAAGCTACAGCCCAGAATTAAAGTGTGCAATATCTCGTATCTGTGTGTATTAAATTATTTCATAGTTCTTAGTTGTTGCTTACTTTCTGGTATATATTAACCATAAAAAGATCAAAGGAAAAGAATGCAATCATGTTACAAAGATTAATTAAGAAATAAATCATGGAAGCCAGAATGTGTTGGGAGTTTTAATATGGATTGGCGGATATTAGTATTTTATCCCGAGCCAGAAGCGAGGGATAAAATTTACTTAATATCCACCAATCCATGTAAAACTCGAAACACATTCTGGCTTCCATGATTTATTTTGATTCTGATATGTCTACTCTAAGAGTACAAATACGGTAGTATACTTTGATTGGAAGACGGTAATTTATATTTACGTTTGCGAAAAATGTCGCACGCAATTTATGCTGCCAATAGAAAAGTCAGTCACATTCACCGGCGCATGTGTAACTCGAATAATTCAGCGCCCTCTATCTGCTGTTGCTACTCGAGTTAATGTAGCAACTGGATTATTCGGGTTAGCGCATGTGCTAATGAGATTATACCGAATGGATAACTCACTCGTTTGTTAACAAAGCGAAAGAAGGAGGTCATATTAGAATTTTGTATTTACTTTGAGTGAAAATTAAAAAAAAATAAAAATAATAAATGATAGTCTAGACATTGTAAATATGCTTAGATCACAAAGAGTGAGTGAGTTATTGTAGTTTATAGAAATATACCATGCTTGTAAGTGGTACATTTTGTGTATTTGCCAAAAAATACTGGTTGAGAGACTGGACAAATTTCCCGAGCCGATAGCCGAGGGATATTTGTCCAGTCTCGAAACCAGTATTTTTTGGCAAATACAATGTACCACTTACATGCATGGTACATTTGTATATTTCTATTTAATTCCACCTTATATAAAAATGCTGGATTTTCATTGGATAAAAGCTATGCTATTTTTCCGCAAATATTATGATTTTCTCCAATTTTTCTTTCACCATGGTATTTTTTTCCCACCATTTTAAGTGCCGTGGTATTTTTCAGAAATACAACGGCAGGTGGGAATAATTATAAGGCCAAAATGATCACTAGCAATATTTCAGCTATATCATGGGGAGAACAAGTTTAATATTTGATGAGATGATATTGATGTCCACTTTGTACTAGATCAACACTGTTAGTTGGATTTTTATAGTGGCTAGCTAATTGAAACAACAGTCTGCAGATGGACAAGTCACTTCACTCTGACAGATTATCATGATTTCCAGCAAAGCAGTTCCTTGCTCTTTCCCCTTATATGACAAGTGCTTAGCTGAGAAGCAACAGATATCAATTATGTAGTCTTTGGTTTGAGCCAATAAATCAGACTCTGGGCCTGTGCATTTCAATTTCATCAAGATACAGGCCCAAATGGGGGTTAGGGTTATGGTGTAATGTAACTTTCAACAATATTTCAGCTATATTGTGGACGTCAGATCCAAACGATGTGTAGATATAACCCAGCTAACAGTCTCTTAAACAGTATACAATATATATGTAACTCGAATAATACTGCACCCTCTATCAGCATTATTCGGGTTGCAATTGATGCTGCCAATGGAAAAGTCAGTCACATTCACCGGCGCATGTGCTAATGAGATTATAGCGAATGGATAACTCGCTCGTTTGTTAACAAAGTGAAAGAAGGAGGCCATGTTTGAATAGTATGTAAAATATCAGAAACAAAAAAAACAAAACAAAACAAAACTCATTTACAGTACATTCAGAGACACAGTGTGATATATTATCACTGTGATAGACGAATCACTCTTCTTAGTGATACTGATATATCTTTTGGTCTGTTTAATCTATTTACTTATTTTGATATGCCTTTTGGGTGATAGTAAGTAACACTCTATGTAAAAGAAATTTTGACAATATATTTAATAGAACAAAAGATATACCTAAATCACCAAGATGAGTGATACGTCTATCACAGTGATAGTCTCCAACTATACAGTAAGATAAAGGGAAATAATATTAAGGGCATGTTACCTCCGATTCTTTTGTCAGAGTCTTTTTTCTTGATCTCTTTGTAGTCAACGGTGTAACCTGTTGCTGTAGTGACAGAGCTGAACTATTGACCTTTGTTTTAATTCCTCGTTGACCTTCACATAAACACTTGTCTATTTGTTTATTTCCAACAGTCACATATTTATTATTCCAAACAGCTTTTTGTAAACTATATGTATAAAACCTGACTGAATGTGACAGTACAAAATTCTCCTGCGTGCGTGTGCATTCGTGGAATGGTTTCAAAAGTTTGGTCGTTTTTCTGCCTGTGCATAACATATGTTTTGCAATGCCAATTCTTGATTTGTGAAATAAACTTCTAGGAATCATTTTCTTATGACTTAATAATTTGTACTATACACTACAGACATGTGCTAATGTATTGGTTGATGCTATTTTTGTCCGATTCTTCACCTACAATATACAGAGATAGTAAACAGTGTTAGTTCATATTTCACATACATACATGTTTTGTACATGATTAACGCAATGATTCATTATTTCATTTTGCATTTCAATTTATATGTGAAGTGACGAACGGTTACCCGATAGCCGGGGACAAGTGAATATCAGTGTTTCGGCCAAGTAAATCTTCAATCGTGATAGGTGGGCAAGTGTAATTAATCTGATTGCGACTTTTAAAAATGTTACAAAAACATGTCTTTTGGGTAATTTTTTCTCTGCAAATACATATATAATGTTTATTTGGGAACTGAATTTCAGATTCAATCTGTCAACTCACATGACTGTGCATTTTGAAATGGTGACCGACATTGGGGAACAGGAGGATATACATGTAGGACTGACCCCAATAATTAGACAGTAGTAACGAGCCCCTGTGAATAATGGTGAAAATACAAATTAGTAAATTATTTTATTTGGTAAAATTTCATATGCATCAAGCACATGTTTGATAGAAATAGAGAACAGTGTCACAACCTCAATCCCTGCGACCTGTGCATCAAGTGAAGTGTCAGTGTTTCGTTCCAATCAATCAATGTCTTACCACAGGCACAGCAGTCAAGGAGGATGAAGAAACTGACCGAAAATTTCTTCGGAATCCTAATTCTCAACCAGAGCAGTCAACTCAAGTGACAGAGACAGCGTTATTATTAACACAGGAGTCGGAAGTTCTATCAATAATAAGGCATAGCCATAGAGGGGCACCTCGAAGATCGCTGTGCAACTAATAAGGCATAGAGGGGCACCTCGAAGATCGCTGTGCAACTAACTTTGCCCAGCGATCTTCGAGGTGCTCCTCTATGCCTTATTATTGATCACAGCCCCTGTATTATTGATAGAACTTCCGACTCCTGTGTTATTAACAAGTTTGCAAAAAATAGATCAGCATATAGATGAAAAATAAATACGAGTGAACATGTATAATTGACAGGGTCACAGGGTTGGAAATTACTACCTGTATAATGTATCATTGAATCATGATACTGATAGACGAATGATGAAATTTTACCCTTTTCAGGGGAGATATTCATTTTTTATCATGTGCTAGCATTTTCAAACATTTACTTGACGTTATCAGGCATTATCATTGAAACGCTTGGCGATAATAATACCCTACCACTTCTCGGAGTTAGATCCGGGTTCTTCAAGTTCATAGAATTGTATACGATTCCGATTACCAAAGAATTTAGTGATATACGATTGATTGATTAATTAATTGATTTTTTTGTGCTTAACGCCACTTTCAGCAATATTTCAGCTATATCATGGCGACCAGTTTTAGTGGTGGAAGAAGCCGGAGTACCCACGGAGGACCCCCCCCCCTTTTTCCTCATTTGGTCCCTCCCGCGATTATGGTATGGATCTTTGTCTGGAAGTACATCTTTGAGCCATTTATCCATAGTTTACAACATTTAGTGTTACAACTCTCTCGTTCTACTAACTTTTGTTTCTAGGTCTAGCTGCCGTTTTACTGAAATAAACCTAAAGGTAAGAAACAATCGTCAAAATACGAAGAGGGAATCATCGCGTCGACTCGATATTTTACAACAACGCGCCAGTTTTCAAAAGGACCTTCGCTTGTCCCCGTCTCAAAAATGATTTCCCTTCATTCCTATCTAATTGATACGTACGAACAACACGTATTTATTGATGACATTCAAGTTTATTCTCGACGACACATTCAACTTTCCTCCACTTGTGTAACTCGAATAATTCAAGCCCTTTCCGTCTCCGATTCTCTCCGCCTACTGAGGAAGCGATCGATAGAGAGTGGAATATAACGACTGGATTATTCGGGTTAGTACATTAGCAGCTAAATTTCAAAAAGATGGACGAAGATGGTGCGATTCACATATTTATGATTTAAATTGTCATAGATTCACAAATTAAAAAAAATAATAATAAAAAATAAAACACCGTGTAATAATTTTTTGAAGTTTTGAAGTTTTTGTCACTTTCATGTACACGGGACAAAAAGTGATTTTTTTTTAATTTATATTGTTAGCAAAGGCATCCCTTTCTGAGTACTTATTTATTTTCAATAAAATTTCTTTTTTAATTCATCTCTTTTTCCTGAATTTATTGTGGATAATAATAGTATATATATAATATTAAGTATATATATATCATCTACACACGCTTATACACATGTCTTACGTCTATCCCTAGATTAAAACCTTACGAGACAAGGTAACACTACGACTATTGAAGCTCTTTTTTAAAGGAGTGGATGTAGTCGAGTGGTCTAGGGCGTATATTTAATATTAAGTATTAACCTAGTATCCTTAGTAACTTTCAGATCCAGTGGGACAGATATATTGTATGGTTGTCACTTGCTTAGACGTTTGTATAATATACTTTATTTCACGTGACTGTATAATGAATTCATTCATTATCCTATACAATATGTTAAAAATTGCTGAGTTAGATTGCTGTCAAATTATAATATTAAGTATATATATACCATCTACACACGCTTATACACATGTCTTACGTCTATCCCTAGATTAAAACCTTACGAGACAAGGTAACACTACGACTATTGAAGCTCTTTTTTAAAGGAGTGGATGTAGTCGAGTGGTCTAGGGCGCTGGACGTACGTCCTTACTCCTTAAGGAGTGGATGTAGTCGAGTGGTCTAGGGCGCTGGACGTAAGGCTAAGCGAATGGTGCTGCAGTGTATCAATGGTGTGAGTTCAAATCCCGTCGAGGGAAGAACAAAAATTTGACAGCTTCAAAATCTAATTCTAACACTGTTTGGTTTAATTTTCAGACGTATATTTAATATTTAGTATTAACCTAGTATCCTTAGTAACTTTGAGATCCAGTGGGAGAGATATATTGTATGGTTGTCACTTGCTTAGACGTTTATATATATATATATATATATATATACCCACAGGCTCGGTGGGACGAAAATTTTGTCATTCAACGAAGTGTTTAATTCTTTATCACTTTGTTTTGTGTACTTGGTGTTGTTTTACAAACCATTTTAGACGTTTATAAATTTTATTTTACTTGTATAGTATCGTTATACCGTAGCGATCCAACACCCCGCAAGATTGATCGTTGACTGGTTTTTCAGACTATATATATATACTATTATTATCCACAATAAATTCAGGAAAAAGAGTTGATTAATTCATAAATTAAAATGATTTTTAATACAATTTATTAAGAAATACCAATTACATCGTTATTAAGGTAAATACTTATTAGCCAGATTAAAAAAATATTTATATTTTTGTCTTTTTTATAATTAATTGATAACTGACCGACGTTAGGATAAATAAATGAAATGTGACTCAACAGTTAATTGATTTTCACTAAAAAAAACATACTTGTCTTTTACAAGGTGTTATAAACGTCCTTGCCTTTTATAAATTTTAATTTCTTATCTAATAATTCTTATCCTTATTATGTAACAATATGGTCAGATTGTTATTTTCATTGAATGACTTTTCAAAATAGATAATTTCATAGTAGGGGTTCTTCCTGTATATTGGATGCATCATGTATATTACCATCTGACAGCTAATATGACAAACAATTTTCACCAATCATCATAAAATA